>PITA01003408.1:0-140174 GCA_004023965.1 Spilogale gracilis
CCTTTGCTAATTAGCTAGGTATCTGTCCTTACTCTCCCTTTCTCATTGTCCAGATTACCAACTCTTCAAAGCCAGGAAATATGTAGCTTTATTCATCTTTATAACCCCATCACCTAGCACAGTTCCCAGACTGTGGTTACCATTTCATAAATCCTCAAAGGAATAAAGGACTGTAAGAGTTCTTTTGACAGACAACAATGAAAGAAGATATTTTATATGAGGAGATTAGTTAACACCTGTCTGAATAAAATTTGCAGTGCATGATCTGGGTTTTTCCTTGCAGACTTGAGTCTCTACCACAAAACAGAATGAAAAGCCTACGTCTTCCACACTGGATATCTCCAAGCTCCATGTGAGGAATGTGGCCAAGAGCACCCATACAGGCTGGTTCTGCCCTAGCTTGTTGCAGTTCTCTGAAGGGAGGTGTGAATTTGGCTCTTTCACCCAATTCCCACCCAGAACCTTTGTTCTCTCCACCTTCTACCTCATAGTGGCACGTTTGTTTGCATAGGAGCTGATTTGATTGCAACGTCCTTTTTCAGAGGTCTCTTTTGCCTTGTGGTTGATATTGGATCAATTGCTACTTCAGGATGAGCTCAGAGCTCTGCAAGTCATCTGAGCTATTATTTATTGCTACGTCGAATTCCATAAAGCTTGTGCCGAAAGAGGACTAATGTAGGTTTTCATGGCCCATTTTCTGGAACACATGGCAGATAGCTAAATGCTGTTTTGATCTTGGGTTTGGGGGTTTGGGATTTCTTTTTATAGTTTATTGTGAGAGCCTTCTATGCTACGCCTCACTTGTAACTCTCCTCTCACCGGAAATTCTCCTCTCTCCCACCTTTGACTTTATAAAATCCACAGACACGGGCAAACTCTGGTCTCAGAATAGGGCTGACCTCTGGTAGATAAAATGGGCATAAAGCTGACTTTGTTGAAACTGGAAGAAATATAGTGCTAGTAAAACAGTTTATATGCAAAGCAACCAATACTTGCTTTGCTTTAAGAGTCCCATGAGAGACGTACAGGGAGTGGGTAGGAAATATCTACATGTGTCAGTTTGCCAGGGTAGAGTCGAAAAGAAATCTGGGGTACTTTCTGTAGTTCATAAAACGCAAGGTTACAGGGGCAAGAAATTGCCAGGAGGTCTGCTTTATCTTCTTCTCTAATTACGAACTAGGAGAGTTAGCTTTACGACATCTCCCAATCCCCCAAGTGGCCCAACTATAGGCAACTGCAGGGCTTTTGAACTGAGAATAAAAAGCTCACATTTCTTGAGCATGTAAGAGATAGCAGACCCTGGGCTAAGTACTTTATGGAAACTGACTGAAACCCCACACCCACCTGAATCTAAATGATAAGGGCTATTGCCACCCTGGCCCTACAGATATGGAAACTAAGGCAGCGAAATGCCCAAGAAGTGGCCCCCTCCTGGGTCACACAGTTAACACGGGGACAGGAAATAAGCCTAGGGAACCTGTCTTCAGATCGTGCACAGCTAACCACTGACGTGCACATCTGTGACCAGACAACACTGATTTCGGTGAGCATTTCCCTTGAAAACGTCCAAGGCCTGTCTTATTGTTAACCATCACTGTGCAGGACTGAAAGATCCCTCATTTCTTTATTCTGCAAGTGCTCCTTGGACATGTTCTCTCCGCCATTGCTGGGCAAGTACAGATCGGTGCGATGACTGTACTTTCAACTGAGCTAACTTCTGCACATGCCTTGCTTCCCTCAGCCTTCACAACAACTAGGTAAGGTTGATGCACAGAACACAGAGCCAAGCTGTCAAAGGTTGAAGTATTAGTCAAAGACTTTCACAGAGAGGGGAGCCAGCGCTTGGATCTCATTGGGTCTGACTCCAAAACCGCGGCTTCAGAGACAGATGGAAATCAGAGGTTGTCAGTGTGACATGAAATTAGGGAAATGGAAAAAGGAGAAGATACACACATGGGAGGTCTGAATTACACGATTTTAACATTTCCTTCAATACGCCCTGATCCATAGACTGGAGAACATCTGACACACTATCTTCATTTGTTGTCTTGTAGCTCCTAAGGGACAGACCAAATATCCCCTCCCTGTAGAACGAGGTGCTCCAGTCTCCTGCTTTCAGCAGATTACTGCTCATAGTGTCCAGGACTCTCTCCAGTTTGCTAATTTTCTCCTCTTCACAGTCCTCGGGGACTAAACTTAGCGTGCACTGAGATGCCTCGAATGTACTTACTTAGGCAGGGGATCCGTGGAAGAGTTAATCTACATTTCATGTCAATGCAGATGGTCTTGGGAATCGTGAGAAACAAGAGGATTAAATTAAATGATCCATATGTTCCATTAAGAAGAATTTTACAGCAGCAGTAAGAAGGCACGGCCATAACAAATATCCTACGGACAATATCATGAAGACGTTTCCAAAGAGTTCAGATTTGGCCCAGATATTCTGAAGCAATTAAAGTAGGTTTTGCCTCTGGGACGGGGTGCTGCGGGGTCCACTTTGAACTCGACCTGCCACCTTGTGGAAATTGAAGGCAATAAGAAAGATGGCCTCTGAATAATCCACTGTAATAATGCTATGATCTAGGTGAACATTTATTGAGGGCTTAGCACCTGCTACTACTCTGCTGAACGCCTTTTAAATGCTTTCTTATTTACGTATCAAAATCACTCGACAAGGTAGGTGGGAGCTCTTCCTATCCCCATTTTAAAGGTGAGGAGTGTGACTTATCGAAGTAAAGTAACTTTCCTAAAGTCACAGATGTGGGCGGTGTGACCCCGGGGCCCATGCCCTTACCATGGCACTGGCTGTGCCCTATCCTGCCCCTCTCATTCTCCTATAGTATTAAAATACTTGAGTACGCATTCTAGTTCTTTGGCAGGATCACTTATAACAATCCTCCATCTTTTTTTTTTTTTTTAAAGATTTTATTTATTTGACAGAGAGAAACACAGCCAGAGAGGGAACACAAGCAGAGGGAGTGAGAGAGGGAGAAGCAGGCTTCCTGCCGAGCAAGGAGCCCGATGTGGGACTCGATCCCGGGACCTCCAGGATCATGACCTGAGCCGAAGGCAGTCGCTTAACCAACTGAGCCACCCAGGCGCCCCAACAATCCTCCATCTCGAGGGGGCTGTGTTCCATCAGAATCATCAGAAATTCGCACTTAGCAGCTACAGCTGGTCCAATGTATGCAAGGTGAGAAGAATGGGAGGAGAGGATTGGAGCAAGAGAGCTTCCCTTGGAGTGTCTCACTATCTGTGTTCCTCTCTCTTGGAGGCGTTCTGCCAAGGGACCATCACTCCGTTCAGGTTCTCACCTTCCTCCTACTCACACACAAATATCAGTGGCTTAGATCCTAAACCTTGGCTTCCCTGCTGTGTAATCTTGGGCTAGCAACCTAACCTTTCTGGGCCTCATTTTCCCCATCTGTAAAATGGAGATTACACTGATACATATAACCATGCTCTGTTGCACAAAGTACTTAAGACAGGCAAATAAGGTAACTCTGAGAATAAATGAGATCTAAAGTATCTAGCAGAGTACTCAGCACACTATAAGTCCTTGATTCATATATACAACAGAAATTAATTATTCTAATATCAATTCTACAATTCTTCACCACATTTGAATAGCATTTAATACTCTGGGAGATGACTGTGATCACTATTTCCTGTGTTCCTTATGACCTGGAGCAACTAGCAGGAACATTCTACTGTCCCACTTTACACATCATTGTCATGAAAATATATTAGGTGCCCAATTTGAATAGGGACCTGGGCTAGGAATTTAGGGATGTGTGACACACATACTGGCATCCACAATGGTTCAGTGGGTGTCCTTTTCTATGACAGAGTACACAGTCAATCCCTGGGAAAGGAAAAGTATGTGATAATAGAAAATATATATATTTATCTCTACCTGTGGTCTCTGGCACAGAGCTCTTAAAACTCTTGTCATTTCCTCAGCAATAAGAGTTGTAGGAGCATCTTTTAATATTTGATCTTTGCTAATGAGGAAGAGACTCTGGGTGGGGTCTGGGTGGCTCCTGGATGAGAGCTGTTCACCAGAGAGACCAAACCATGATTAGAAGCTTAAAATGGTCCTCGCTGCCTCCTATTCTCTTGAGAAGGGAGAAAGGCTAACAGTGGAATTAATGATGATCATGCCTAGATGATGAAGCCTCCATGAATATCCCCACAGTATGTAGGTCAGAGAGCTTCTAGGCTGGTGAACACACAGCAGTGCTGGGAGAGAGGCTAACCAGGAGATGAAATGGAAGTTCCATACCCCTTCCCACATACCTCACCCTATACATTTCTTCCATCTCGATGTTCATCTGCATCATTTTTCATATACTTTTATAAGGTAAATGTAAACAATGTTTTCCTGGGTTCTGGGAGTCAGTCTAGCAAACTAATCGAACCCAAGGAACCTCTGATCTCTAGCTGGTTGATCAGGAGCACAGGTGATAGATAACCTGCTCTTGTGATAGGCATCTGAAGTTGGGGGGGGCGGTGCATCTTGTAGGACTGAGTCCTTTGCTTTGAGACCTAATGCTAAATCCAGGTAGATAGCATCGGGATGAGTTGAGTTGTAGGACATCTAGCTGGTGTTGCAGCATTGCTTTTTGGAACACACCTGTTCCCTTGATAGTGGAAATTGGTAATCGGTACCCGCTGAAGAGAAAAATCCAGGTTCTTCCTAATTCCTGCCCTTCACTGACTGGACATGAAAGCTACTGCTGTGGCCACAGTGAGACACCATAGCTTCAAAGACACACTAGGGAGCCAGGTAAAATTGTGCTTTCCCCACTTCCTTGAGGGCAACTTTGTGGCCTCCAAGAAATTATATTTATGACTTACACAGGGGAATGATACACAGAAGTCAAAATAAATTGATACACAAAATAAATGATACACAGAAGTCAAAATACACGACATGCAACAATATGGGTATCACTTAGCAAAATAATATAAAATGAAAAAAGTAAGTCTCAGAGATTACACAAGCACAAGACGTATTTAGTAAAGAAAAAAATGAAATGAAAAACTCTATCAAAAGAAAGCAAGGGGACAATCAACATGGAATTTGGAATGGTAGTTATGTCAAGTAGTGAGATACAGGGAGGATGAGAGGGGATGGTCATGTGGTTGGTAGTAGGTTGTTGTTAAAATCTTAGTGTTCGTGTTGGAAAGTAGTTTTTGAAGTGCTTATTACATTATAGAAATCAACAAAGAGAGAGAAGAATGAATGGGAAGGGAAGGACAAAGGAAACAAAGAAAGGAGGAAGGAAGGAAGGAAGAAAAGAAGAAGGAAAGGAGGGAGGAAGGAAAGAAAGAAGGAAAGAATGAAGAAGGGGGGAAGGGAAGAAAAAAATGTGGGAGAGTTCTAGTGAAGCAAACCATTTTTCCAGAGAAAAAGAGAACAGTTAATATCAAAATCCAAGGGGGTAGAAATTATTTATCCATAACTTTGGAGAATGTGGGCAAGATTAAAATTTGGTATTGCCATTTCAGGAGGTTAGCTTGATGTTAAGTAAATGAGAACCCATCGGTACTTGAACTTGTTGCTTCTCCAGAAGTCTCAATACCCTGGCCAGCTTCACAAAGTATTTCTTCTTACGGCAATGGGTAGCTTGGAAGTCCTATGCATATGAGTAAAATTTCTGAACTTTTCTCCAAGGTTGCCTATAGTGTAATTTTATGTTTCCTTTCCCCAAGCCTGGGAAATGGAAACACGTATACCTACAAATGTTTAACCGACTACCCCAAAACCAGTTATGTAGCTCAAATGCATAGAGGAAAAAGAACTTCATTCATACAATAAAGATTTATTACATGCATTTATGTGGGAAGCATGTTCTAAGAATTAGAAATACTGCAACAGACAAAAATCCCTGCATTCAAATAGCTGACATTGCAGGATTGAAAATAACAGTGACCCTGGGACAGGATAAATTCTGCAGCCAAATAGTGGAGTTGCTGCTAGGGTTTAAATCCTGGCTCTTCCAATGGGTAAGTTAAGTTCTCTCAGGTTCCATTCCTGTATCTGCGAGTTAGTGCCTGCATTGTGAAGTTCCTTCAGGATTAATGATTTAATATATACTACACTGTTTCACATGGTGCCTGATACATGGTAAGTACTCAAGGAGTATTAGCTATGATTTATTGCTTGGTGAAACACTCATTCCCAAAATCACTTAAGCCAAAATTATGGGGCAAACTTGGTACCTGACTGCTTTGATTACTATCTTCTATCAGTTTTATTTCTTAAGTATGTGCATGGATTTTTGTTCTTCCTTGCCATTATCTTAACTTGACAATAGAACGAACTTGCCAAGGGAGTTCCTGCCTCTAGTTTTCTTCTATCAGACATTCTTTCCCCTTGGGCAAACATTTGACATTATTTCCCTGATTGAAATCCCCCTAGAGGGGCACCTGGATGGCTCAGATGGTTAAGCATCTGCCTTTGCATCCCCGAGTCTAGGGATCCAGCCCCCGAGCACCCTGCTCAGCAGAGAGTCTGCTTCTCCCTCTGCCTTTGCCCCTCCCCCTCACCCACAACCCCGGTTGCTCTGTCTCTCTCACACAAATGAATAAAAAAATCTTAAAAAACTAAAAATCTTTAAAAAAAGGGGGGGGGGATGCCTGGTGGTTCAGTCAGCTGCTTTTGGCTCATGGGATCAACTCCCACATTGGCTCCCTGCTTAGCCGGGAGCCTGCTTCTCCCTCTGTCTCTGCCTGTCACTTTGTCTGCTTGTGCTCTCTGACAAATAAATAAAATCTTTAAGAAGAAATCTTAAAAAGAAAGAAATCCTCCTGGAATGCTCCTTCCATGACTCTCCCTTGCTTATAAACTCTTTAGCATGAGTCCTTTGTAATCTGGCCCCTGCCAATCACCAGTCACCATACCCCTCCACCACCCTTGTCCTCTGACTTTCCACCACACTAACCTTTTGGGTGGAACCATGCACATGTTGTGTTGGTTCCTAACTCTGACTTTGCAAGTGTTCTGAGCTATCTGGAGAGCCTCTCTTCTCTTTCTTTACCGATGGAGTTCATGACCTCTGATAGGCTGAATGACTGAGCCAGCCTCCGTATGGCTTCTCTCTTACACAATGCCATTTCCCTGAATGCACACAGTATGTCCTGTGTTGTGATTAAATGCATGTGTCTCTCTCCCTAAATGGATTTTAAACTCCTTGGCAAAAGCAAATGAGTCTCAGTCTCCTTGGTGTATCCAATATGTACTTAGCACAGAGCTTGGTGAACCGAAACCTGCTGAAGAACGGTTGCAATGCTGTCATGATCATTTTGATGTTGTCTGGAAGAGATAATAACGTGGTAATTGAATCCTTACCCTGTCCAGACACAGGACTAGGTGCTTTGAAGGCACTGTCTTACTTTTTAGAAAACCCTATGAGAAAGGTAGGTGCTAGAATTATCACCATTTTACAGATGAGAAAGCTTCAGTTGAGCAGCCTTTGGTAGTTCCCAGGGTCACAGAGCCAGGAAATGGTAGGGCAGGAAGTCAAAAACAGGTGTGTTGAACTCTAAATTCTAGCGCTTTTCTTCCTGTATGCATTTTGGAAACACCAGAACAAGAAATAATTTGTCTATCCTTCTGAAAGGTCTCAGAATGTTTGCCAGTAGAACACACATTCATTAAAAGCTCTAAACTCCTACATCCCTGTTTCTATGGCTCACATGTTAATCATTTCTACTCAAGTCCCGACTAATAACTCCGACTGGACAGGGTTACCTTCTATGTTTCACAGTAGTCAAGATATTTCAACTTCGGCCACTGGCAAAGATAACATGAGGGATTTTTTTAAATGCTTCGTTTTGCAAACTTATTTTAGAGGAAAAGCAACCTTAGAGAATTGACTCTACATACCCATTCTGGGAAAGTAGAATTTAGCATGAAACGACTACAATTCGTGCTTGCCGTTCTGACAGGAAGTGGTTAGATTCATAGTTCAGCAGATGGCTTTGGAGGGCTGAGCTACTTCTCCCACAATGCCACTCCTGGAGCGTGATCACAGCTAGAAAGAGCAGGCGAGGATTACACATGGCTTCATTCTATTTTTTTCTTAAAGATAAACTTGATTAATAAGGTAATAGATAAATTAAAGCATCAGCAGCTTTTGTAACAAAAATGCATTTTAAAATATCATTGATTGCTGGAGATGAGGCATGACACAATTTTGGCATTTGCTGAAAACAAATTTCCTTTCACAAAGACAACCATTTTTATTTGTTTGTTTATTTTTTAAGATTTTATTTATTTATTTGACAGAGAAAAACACAGCTAGAGAGGGAACACAAGCAGGGGGAGTGAGAGAGGGAGAAGCAGGCTTCCCGCTGGGATCATGACCTGAGCCGAAGGCAGAGGCTTAATGAATGACTGAGCCACCCAGGTGCCCTGATTACACATTTGATGTGTTAGAATTCTACAAAGATTCTCGCTTCCTAGGCAGAAAAATAATTTGTATTGTATTAGCAGATCCTTCATACCATTTAAAAATTTCATTTATGAATTACTACGTGATGCTAAGATGCTCTACTATAATCACTTTTTGTTGTTATTATGGAATGATGAAAATGTCTGTTAGGAAAACAGTTTGGTGTTTACACTTGCTTGTACTATTAAATACTCTGAGAAAGGAGTAAGCAGAGCTGTTGGAAAGGCACATCGTGGGCGCAGCGACCTTCGGAGATTATGCTCTTGATTTAGTCATCTCCTCCACAGATCTTTAAGAGTGCAATTTCATAGTCTCCAGAAGTATCTGACTGTAAGGCATAGGAGAGAAGGACAGATGTAGCATAAATAATGAGGGGACCAAAACTGAATCAAATCCCACAGCTCTAGGGGATTCACTGGGGTGAGACTCATGACCTAGATCATGTAGTAAAATGTACATGTAATTTCGTTATTCATTCTTACCTGAGTGTAGTGATGTTCCCACCTAGCATCTCGTTTACAATACATAATGTTGAAATTCCTCCTCATTCATCACAATTAAATTTCAATTTGGGTTTAAGAAAATAAGCTTGCATCAATTACATAACATTACAATACTTTCCTAATATTACTTTTCTAACAAATCTTTAAAAACGGTAATTTTACTAATACTCCATTATTATTCATGAAACACTTGCTCTTCTAAGGGTTAACTACTTTAATCTTGTAACTCTACACAGTAGGCACCTTAAGTATGTCCATTTCAGGAGAGATGACAAAAACAGAGGTTAGGAGACTTGCTCCAAATCCTACGGAGAATAAGCAGCAGAAGTAGGATTCAAAGCTGGATGACCTGATGCCTTAGCACCACACTATACTGTCTGCCTTGAGAGACTGAAACAAAGTATACTCCTCAGTTCCTTTCCTATCAGCTAGCCAAAACACAGCATGGTTCAGAACGGACACCATGTGAGATTGAGGCTTAATGTACAAAGATGCCATAGTTGGGACACAAAACAGGTAAAACTTTTACATAGCATGGGAGGGAAAACTTGGCTTTTGATCTAGACTGCCTAATATCCTCACATTATTCTTATTTTATTCACAGCAACTCAAAGAGTGAGCTATCACTTAAGCTTCACATTAGGATAAATACAAGAGTTAGTAGTAATGCAGGAACACAATGAAGAAGGGTCATTTAGAGAAGAGGTTCGGAACTGCTTTCATAATGAGATACAAAAGGCATTAATATGCATTCTCCTGTTTTATTCAGGCTGTAGTTCTTCCTACATTAAAACAGCTCCCATCAGCCACCTCTGACCAAGTTGTAAACCATTTTTCGTGGTTCTATCAGTTAGGCAAGAAAATACACCCAAGTAGCTTAACAGAGCCATATATAAATTCTGATCCACTGTTGATGTTAAACAAAGTCCATTCCTTTTCCTACCTCTATAACTTTATGCCTTCTAGTAAAATAGCTATTCTATTTATATGGTGTTTTAGAATTTTATTATCACAAAAAGTTAAAGTATTTTCAGAACCTTTGAACATAAGTTACATCTTCCTAATTAGGCCATATGAATTGCTCTCAAAAAACTAATTGTTTCTGTTGGCGTAGTTTTAACAGCGCTACCAGCGATTCTCTTTTCCCAACTTGGATCCCATCTTTTATCCTCTATATTTAATCCATCCTGCCAATTATTTCTTTGCAGTGTTTTGAAGTTATTGCTTTTTTTCATTCTGACCATGACAAATCAACTTTAGGCTCACATCTCTTGTCACTAGTTTCCTTGGTTCTAGATTCATCAACTATATTCTCCAAGGTGTTGTTCTTAATGCTTTGTAAATCAAGTCCAAGGGTCACCGTGTCTGTGAAGCTCTTAGTTTTCCTGTAAGTACTCCTGGCTTTTTCTTCTTCTTCTCTGGCATCCTTACCTTTGTCTTTTTTGCAGGCTCATCTTCAGCTATCCAGCCATTAATTGTGAGTAATGCTTAAATCTCAATTCTAAGCTTTCTTCTCTTCTCAATCTACATTTTCTCCCTTAAGGATTTTCTTTTATGTTCAACTATTCAGTAACATAAATGACTCTGAAAGTATATCTCATACCACTAACGACTGACCTGACAATTCTACATCTCTGTTTCGAAGAAATCTCTAACCTCTAACAAGTGCAAAACCAAACTCTTGAACTTTCTCTCCGACTCTCAAAAAAGAAAAAGAAAACAAAAACAAAAACCAAAAGCCTGACCTTGCAGAGAATGGCACCACTATCTGATCCCAGGTTAGAAACCTGGGAGTCATCCCTGATGCCTTTTCTTTCTTGTTCCTTACAGCAAGATGTCACATCAAGTCCTCTAAGTTTTAATTCCTAAATAACTTTTGAGTCTTTGCTCTTTGCTCTCTTTGCATTAGTACTTTGCATTACCCAGTCATAGCAGCTCCAGAATGATGAATAAAATAACTCAGCACCCCCAAACCTCTCCTTTCTTATGTTCAATTCATTCCCTGTAGCCACAGGGATTTTTAAAATGTACTTCTGGGGGCGCCTGGGTGGCTCAGTTGGTTAAGCGACTGCCTTCGGCTCAGGGCATGATCCTGGAGACCCAGGATCGAGTCCCACATCAGGCTCCCTGCTCGGCGGGAGGCCTGCTTCTCCCTCTCTCACTCCCCCTGCTTGTGTTCTCTCTCTGGCTGTGTTTCTCTCTGTCAAATAAATAAATAAAATCTTTTTAAAAAATGAAAAAATAAAATGTACTTCTGATCACGACACTATGCACTTAAAATTAAAACTGTCCAATGTTTTTGGGCAAAAGACAAAATTCTTAAACATTGCCCAAATGGTCCTGGGTGATCTGGTTTCTCTGGCCTTATTTTTCATCATGTTTCCTTACCATGGGATCTTTCCACTGTAATTCCTTTTCCTTTTGTTAGTATTTTCTACTGACTCTTGGACCCCATAGCCCTTGTCTATTCTTTTTTAGATCTGAATTATGACTTCCTTATAGAAGCTTTCTCTATAGGTCGAATCCTATCATATGGTCTTACAGCACAATACCTCTTTCCTTTACATTTAACATCGTTGTAATTTCACACTCATTTGTAATTCCATTAGGGCAGGAAACTTTTTTTTCACTTTGCCTATAACTGTAACTCTGGGCCAGGCACATACTATGCATTCAGTAAATATTTTTAATTGAATGAATGAAATATAAATTCTGTGATCTCAAAACTCTTTCAGCTAAATTCATCTCATCATTTGGATTTTGTTTTTCAGTATTTCCCAAGGCAGACACCCTAATTGACCAAGAGCCTTGCTACTTCTTTCCCACCTTTCCTTCCATATACTTGTTCTTGAAGCATTCCCCTGAGTCCCTGTTGAGCAACACATCACCTGCCCACAGGGGGCACTCAATATAGGCTTATTAAACCTGAAAGGCAGGATCAAGATCCATTTCCCTATGGGGAAGGGAAACATTCCCTATCTAATCCCAAACTTCTTTACTCTCAATTCCTAGGATAGTATTCTCTGTACTATACAATGTAGTATTTAATCGTATGCTGCCTCATATTATCTTCTTCTAACTGTTTTATTTATGCTCACGTTAAATCTCCACATAGACTATGAATTGTGGATGGCTATGACGGTTTTTCATTAAAGACTCTGGAATTGTACTGTTTATTAAATATCTACTTAATTTCTTTGCTCAATGAAAACTACCGAGGAAACGTAATTTCATCCAGATTTTGTATTAATAGTTTTAAGTAATAAGAGAGACACATTTGTTTTTCACTACCTTCTCCCTCTCCTCTGTCTCCTCAAAATCATCACCTGGGAAAGGTGTTAATGAACAGAGACATGTCTAAACTACAGGCAGAAGGAAGAGGAACACAGAACCAAAGGTCAGGGGATATATAAAATGGTACTCTAGCTCCTGAATTATGGAAATTTGAGCATCAAAAAGGTCCTCTTCATCAGTATTGAAAATGTAATGAGATTATTTAATATATGTTATACTTAATAATGTACATTTGTTTGCTTGTTTTTTGCAATGTGATTTATGATTTTGTTATTCATAAATTTTTTCCCTGCTTTTGAGTCACAAAGGTAATTCTTGTATTTTCTTGGATTAACTTTCTAATTTTGTCTTCTATATTTTGATTTTTAGCTCATCTCCAGTTTACTGGTGATATAGTATCCAGCTTTATTTTTTGCTACAGAGTCAACCATGTTTCCCAATACATTTTTGCTAAACGACCTATCCCTCCTTTACTGATTTATAGTGTCCTCTCTAGCCTATGAGTTTCCACAAATAATGGGATTTGTCTCTGAGGTCTCCATTCTGTTCCATTGATTCATTCATCTGTTCTCATTCCAAAACCACACTTGCAACAATTTATAATTACTTTGTATCCTGTCAGTCTCTAGTGGGACTAGCCCTTTCCCTATCTTTACTCTTTGTATTTAAGGTTGATTAATCATGAATCTTCATTCCGTCATATAAATGTTAAAGTAACATTAAGTTCCTCAAAGAAATCCAGGTAGAATGTTGACTGAAACTGCATTTGATTTATAGCTTACTTTGAGGAACAACTGACATCTTTATAATATCCTATCACATCACTCACGTGCATTGACTATCTCTCCATTTATTGACATATGTTATGGTGTTTATAACAGTCTTAAAGTTTTCTCCATGGATATACAGTTTTGGTCAAGTGAATTCCTGGATAATTTATAGTTTTTCCTTTCTGTTATAAATGATATCTTAATTTTGATTATATAGCATAAGAAATACCATTAATGTTAACAAATTGATCTTTATCTGGCAACATTGCTGAATTTTTACTACTGATGAGAATCCATAATTCCTGTTGATTTTTCTAGAAAGATGATTGCATTTACTGAAAATAATGAAAGCTTTAACTCTTCTGTTTCAATCTTTACACACTTTTAGGACCACTGGTCCTCTGTAGGATAGTATTAAGGTATTAGTACTAGTAGTACAATATTTATCGGCATGGTGGGGGCATTATTCTGGTCCCTATTTCAAAGGAACTGCATCTCAAGTTTCTCCACTGAGTATAAGTATTTGTTATAATATGCTGGTATATAAGCTTTATCAAGTTCTATTCTTGGTGACATGTTTTTCTTGGTGACTTTTTTTTTTTTATCATAAATAGGTATTGATCCTCTTTAAGGCTTTTTCTGCCAAGATTGAAATAATTCTATAATTATCTTTTATAAGTGTGGAATGTGGGCAATCACATTAATTAATTTTCTGATGTTGAGCCATCCTTTTATTCCTGGGTTACACCTCACTTGATTTTCATGTGTTATTTTTTTAATAAACTGATATATTCAATTAATATTTTACTCTTCGCTATCTATGTTCATAAGTGAAATGAATTTATAATTTTCTTTATCCTCCATCTTTGGATTCAAGATTATACTAAATTCATGAAATTAACTAGGCAGGGTTCATTTTTCCTATTTTCTGGTCCAACCTGTATAGGGTAGGGACATCTGTTCCTTGAAAGTTTGGTGAAGTTCACCTGCGAGTCTATCTGAGCCTGGGATTTTTGGTGAGAAAGGTTTTTGACCTCTTTTTAAATTTGTTTCATGCTTATTGATTTAGTTCAAGCTCTCTACTTTTTTTTCTTGATCCAACCTTAACATTTCATTTTTAAAACATGCACGTTAGGTGATAGAAATGAAGAAACCTCATGCAATTTTAATTTACAAACTGAATTCTTTAGCAATGGATTTTCTTTTCCATCAAGGTACACATAGCTTAGATGTATCCCAACATAATAAGCCTCAATTGGCTAGCCATTGGGGGAGGGAGAACTAATGGTTAATTTAATTTTCTAGTTTGCTGAGGGTGAACTGAAGGCCTTGTGTTGCAACCTTGTTACTGGCAATCTTTATAAAATGTATGAGTCCACTTTTCTGCCTTAGTAAGTACAATAGGGTTAATGTTATTAAATCTCCTGTGTTGAGTAAAACTATTGTAATGTGTCAGAATCGATTTCAATTGCACTGAGTGTGGGCTGATGAAATCCTTGCTAAGCCCCAGGCACAGTCTGAGAGCTGCATTTTTTAGTAAGTTCCCGATTTCAACATAAGCATATACTACCTCGTGCAAAGGTTTAGTGTAAAAACAAAAATTCTGGTTGAAAGAAAAGGATTTGTTTTAGTGAATGAATCTAGCTGATTACCGTGCAAACCGAGTCCGCTGGTAACATTTACCAAGATTACAAATGTGTTTACATCTGCCTCAGCAATCCTGCCGACTCACGAGAATTTATCCCTTAGACACACTTGTACCTTATGCAATTTTCACAACACTGTCTATAACAGCAAGAAACTGGAAACACCTTTTGATATGGTGGGTACAAGTATATAAATAATGGAATGATATCCAGGTGTTAAAAGAATGAGAAAGTTCCTATAAACCGAAATAAGAAGAGCTCCAAAGTACAGAACAATGCTACCTTTATTTTTTATTTATTTATTTTTTTAAAGATTTTATTTATTTGACAGAGAGAAACACAGCCAGAGGGGGAACACAAGCAGGGGGAGTGAGAGAGGGAGAAGCAGGCTTCCTGCTGAGCAGGGAGCCCAATGTGGGATGCGATCCTGGGTCTCCAGGATCATGACATGAGCCGAAGGCAGTTGCCCAACCAACTGAGCCACCCAGGTGCCCCTTTATTTTTAATAAAACAAGAGGAAATTTAACTCTGCTGAAACTAATGTGACACTGTATGTCAACTAGACTTCAGGTAAAAACAGGAAATTTAAAGCACGTATTTTCTTTTCCTTCTCTTGTTATAAAGAAAGGCTGAAATAAATGAAAGTACTGCAGTATCAAAAACAGGTAAAAGACCTGCATGTATACTGCACAAGAGAACAATTAATGGCCACTAAATCTGAAAAAAAAAAAGTTGAGCATCTATTATGTGCCTGAGATTTTTAGAGCTAAAAATAATCACTATCTTTAGAAGACACTTTGTTATCACTATTTTAAACTCAGAAAATACATTTATGCACTGACAGGGAGAGAGAAAACTCAGTCACATATCTCTCTGTTTTAAGGATCCCACAAGAAAGAGGATGAGTAGAGAAAATGTGTTTTGCTATTTTTAAGAGGAGACTTACTTTAATTGCTGAATATAGGGAATAACCATAATGTTTCTTAAACTCCGCTCGAATGTCCAAAAGGTCCATTTCTGATCGGGAGACCATTATTCGGTTCAGAGTAAACTCATCAGTGCCAGCACCCTGTTAAGGAATAACAAGAGTCCACAGTACAAATCTCACTGGTCACAAGACAACGGATAGATCTATATTTACGGGAAACAGATAACGGTGTACAAAATATTCAACCACGGTGACTCTTCTTCACTCATCTGTCATCAAACTTCATCATTCATATATTCAAGAAGTATTTACTGAGCACTTACTCTGTGCCATCACCAAATGCTGAAAACAGAGATGAGACATCCCTGTCAAGCCTTCAGTCTTGTAAAGGATATATGATGTAATCCAACATATGGAAGTATTGAGTATTATGGGAGTATACATTAGGAGGGCCTAAAATAGATCAAGGATTAAGGAAGGGCTTGGCTGAGAAAGTATTTGACCTGGGGCTAAAATAATCAACCAGAGGAAGAAATCTACTACATGTCAGATATGTTCTATGCACTGTGCGTATGGTAGGCAACAGCACCGATTTTATCTCTATTTGCAAGGAATTTACATTGTAATAGATGAAGCTGGACACAAAAGAAAACTAACGTGTTGTTTATATAAACAGTAATAAGAATTATGGAATGGAGTGTGACGGAAAGGAAGCCAGTAGTCCTGTTCAGTCAGGAAAGACCTCTCTTGGGAGGTGACCTGGGAGATGAGAAGGAACCAGCCCTGGGTTGAGCTGGAGGAGGTCCATTCCAGGCAGAGAGGACAACAAACGCAAAGCCTCTGCTGTGGGAAGATCTTTGGCATAGTCAAGGACAGAAAGAAGGCCGAGGTGGCTGAGGCACAGACGGCAAGGATGGGGGCGGGGCAGGGAGCGGTATAACTTCAGAGTGGGGCAAGGCTAGTTCCTGTGGGAGCCACCACTGAGGTGACTGAACACAGGACAGGGAGCAGCCCTGGGTGTGGGGTGAGGTGAGGGGCACGACGTGTTCACTTTGGACATAACTTTGAAAGCACATGTGGACCTCCATAGGAAATGTCTAGTAAAGCGACGAAAGTAAGCATCTTCAAATGTGCCAGGCCCAGCGCCAGGGCCTTCAGATAGAAAAGAGCAAGAAAAACATCTGTACTGAGGAATCTCCCCCTGTAGCAGCAGCAACGGATAGGAAAGCACCCGGCTTCTACAGCATGAATGGCTGCCGACTCAACTTGGTTGATTTTAAGAAATGCAGCTGGAGGGGCCGCTGGGCCCAATGGGTCAGGCTTGAGGTATGCTGTTCTAAACAAGGTCTTACCGCCTTCCCTTACTGTGATGTGGGGGAGAGAATTCAGTCAACCCTCCACTGTACCTATCTCTAGAGTGATTAGGAAACTCGCTGTCAACCTCCGAGACAAAAGAGGACTCATCCAAGGAGAGAAGGGACATGACATTCCATCAGTATGATGCAATATTTTTTTTATTCTCCTGGAGGGAGATTAAAAATGTCTATGAAATTTCCAGACCTACCTTTAAAGCCTGATGCAGTCTTTCAGCTAAAAAGGCAGGCATGTTTCTGGCACAGTGAACTGTCATAAACAGCAAAGTAATGTTCAGTTTCATTGAACAGAAATGGAATTAATCTACAGTAATATGTTTTTAAAAAAGATTCGTTGAGTAACCATACCATTCTACCCCTTCCTCACTGCCGGCTTTTACTTAGGATGGAGAGGTGAATGCTTCACCCCAATTTCAAAGGCTTGTCACGCTGTGTTAGCATGGAACTTTAGCAAAGTCATTATCTTTAGTCAGAGGAAAATAGAATTACCTGCCAAGAAAGCTCCCAGAGCAGCTGACTCATCTCCAGATCCCAGACGCACCAACACCTACACTTACATTGATAACTCCCTAGGGTGGACCCTTGTTTCATTTCCAGCCTCTCTGACTGCTGATAAAGAACTTGAGCCCGGAGACAGCAGAGCCTTCCTCGCCAGGGACCGATCTGCTTACATAATGGTGTTTGTGCTGGCCTGTTAATCCACATGTCTCCAGGACCAGCTTCCGTCTGTCCCGGACTCTATGTTCGAAACTCCCAGTTAGTCTGGCCAGAGGGAGGAGACCTAGAGTTCTGACCTGGGCTCAGCTTTGGGAGGCTATGGATATCTTTGCAAAATAACCAAATAGAGTCAATTATTAAATTTAGTAAATTACTCAATGACTCCGTTTTCTACAAGCCTCAATAAAAATGCCAATAAGAAATGTAATATTTTCATCTCTCTGGGAATTTATTAATCCAAGCATGGTGACAAAGCAACACAGAGTTAAAAGGCAAAGTAACACCTAAAAAGATAACTTCTTCATGCATCCATTCAACAATATTTGGGGAGCTTACTGGGTGCCATGGGGACTGTGCTGGGGGCTATGGGAGCATAAAGATGGATCAGTCTGGATTCTTACAGGGAAGGAGTGAACCTTCGTGTTGATTTAAAACAAGTGCAAAGAAACTCAGTTTATAAACACTGAACAGCTTACCTGTAGCCAGAAGTAGGTCTTCAAAATGCCCAGACAATTCTCCTTTTATGCTGTCCTCAATGTCCTTCTGGCTAATATTTCTGTATTCCTCAAATGCTAAAAAGCAACACCACAAGAAATGTTTAAGGCATCCCCGCTGACCACACTTGAATATATTCCAGTCTTTTATTTGATATGCAGCAAATTAAGTTAAGTGCCAAACTCGGAAACTCCTTCTTTAAACCATTAAAATTGGAGCATGCAAGTTTTTGGTTTTGTTTTTTTAAATCATCTACAATAAAACCTGAACTTCATAGGCCATTTTCTTCAATCATCTTTCTTTCTCCTCCTCTCCCCCTCCCCAGGTTGATGGATTTTAAAATAGCTTGAAAGGTTAAATTAAAAATAATTTATCTAGTAAGGTAGACTACTTTTAAATTCTAGCAGAAAAAAAAAAAATCTAGCAGCACTTAGGAAACAAGTGTGGCCCTTGGTCAAGTATGTTTTATCTGCTAAAGAAATGTTAATTATGCAGATTTCTTTTTGTTGAGTAAATCATTCCCTAAAGCAGTGTGGCCTACTCAGGCTTACCAGAGGTAATGTCTTGATCAGTTTTTGTCCCAAAGCAAAACCTATAGGCCACCAAGGACACAGGCATACTTTGTAAGCAAGTAAACTTTTCCCTAGGAAATTCTGAAAAACCTTTGTGAAGAGAAATCTGGGATTGTTTGGTTCTTATTTTTCAAATAAAGGTACTCATAAAGGAACTATGATATACTATTACTATTATTTTATAAAGTAAGTGACCAAAATTAAGGAAGGGCAATCGCAGAATTAAAAAGTCATGGTAACACCCTTATGTCTCCTGGTATTTCCGTGAACTCAGCATAAGCCTAGTCAAGGGCTGGGGTTTCCCTTTCACCCAGCGCCTGGGGGCTACAGTCAGATGCTCACAGTAAATGGAGTTCTGGGCTTCTGGGTGCTGTTGCTTCCGGAAGGTTCAAGGAGACACATGAGTGAGGAGGTGGCTCAGTAGCAGTTTCATGTAATAGTTGGTCTGACCAAAAGGACTATGTGACCTTTCACCCATTTACCATCATATCTGAAAGAGCTGAATGTTAATCCCTATTAACACTTTAACAGATACCCACCATGCCTGTTTTTTCTGGAAAGTAGCTAACTAGGGAAAAGATGTGTTGGAAGCATTGCCTTCAGGCTCCTCCACAGGACTAGAATATTCCTCTCTGCTCTCACCCCAGGAAGCTCCCCCTTTTTTTCTCTCTGTTGTCCCCCTCCCACCTGTTACCTGTCACTCTCTAGCTAGTGTACTCAGCCTCCAGGGAAGGCAAGAGTAGGGTCAGTTCTGCCTTGAGTTAGAACACAACTCCCCATGTTTTCTCCTGAATTGTTTGTATATATGAATAGTTTGCAATTTTTAACTTCATTTTCCAGATTTTTATATATTAAACCTCAAAACATTTGCAAATACAACACAAAGCAAAAGAGGATTATAATGTGTGTACTCAGTTTCAGTTGAGGAAAACTCCTTAAACACAGGATCTCGGTGAATTTATCTTCATCTGTGCCCCATCTGTTCTCCCCAGCATTATAGAGGATCTATTGGACGAGAAGGAAGACTTAGAATGTTATCATGAACTCTCTCTCCCTCTCTCTCGGACAAGAAGGAAGACTTAGAATGTTATTATGGATACAATCTCTCTCTCTCTCTCTTTCTCTCTCTCTCTCTCTCTCTCTCTCTCTCTCTCTCTCTCTCTTGGCAGGGGGTTGGTGGAACAAGACTGGAGGTTTACTTGGTTGTAGACATTAGGGAGAGAATCTCTTACCCGAGTCTCTCACTGTTAGCGGACTAGGAATCTGAGAGTCGGGGAGGCTAGAGCCAGAAGAAGAACCAGCACCAGAGGAGGCAGAGGACTATGGGTGGGTGACGCCCAGCCTTGGGGCTTCTCCTCCGGACAGGACAGGAGAGGAGGAGAGGACAGCCTCCACTGGCACCACGAGAATGAAAGGGCAGTCGAGGGGGAGAATAGTTACTGGAGATTTGTCTTCGCTCTATTACTGACCTGGGCATCCTTTTTGGCCAGCTGCTCATCTACTTTCAGACTTTCATCTCTTCTGCCCTACACAGGGAAGATGAAAACAAAGGCAATCCTTTAAAGACAGAAGATTCTAATACTTGGTATTCCAGTCAGTAGGGCACTGTAGAGGCTTTTCTCAAGTGGACGCTATAAAGCACAGAGGAGTGAGGCGCTCAGGGCTCCTGTTCTCGCTCAGCTGCTCACTAGCCAGGAAATCTGTAGCAAATCACACGATGATCTAAGCCTCAGTTTCTTCCTCTGAAAACTCAAAGATCGTAAAGGGATGAAAAGATAAGCCACGAACTGGGAACAAGTACTTGCAAACACATACCTAATATAGGACTTATATCCAAAATATATAAAGAGCTCCTAATACTCACTTAAAGCAATGAAAACCTAATTAAAAAATGGACAAGAGATCCACAAAGACATCAGATAAACAGTTGGCAAGAAAGTACAAGAAAAGATGCTCAATGTCATATGTCACTAGGGAACTGAAAATTTAAAAACAAAACAAAACACCCAAAACAAAAAGATAGCACTGCATACCTATTAGAATGGCTAACATCCAACCCCCTGACAACACCAAATGCAAGCAAGGATTTGTAACAAAGGGAACTGTCATTCCTTGCTGGCAGGAACGCAAATGGATAAGGCCACTTTGCAAGAGCGTCTGCCCATTTTTTACCAACCAACCACACTTTAATCATAATCCAGCAGTTGTGCTCCTTGATATCCACCCAAGTGAGCAGAAAACTGAAGTTCACCCATAAACTGTGCCTGAACGTTAGCAGAAGTTTTTATCCCTCACTGCCCAAACATGGCAGAAACCAAGATGCCCTTCAACGGCTGAAACAAACTGCCATATACCCATGGAATAGTATTCAGTGATTAAAAGGACAAGAGCGATCAAGCCCTGAGAGATGCTTAGCATATTAGCAAATGTAAGAAGCCCGTCTGAAGAGCGTGTTGTACGGTTCCCACCATACGACATTCTAGAAAAGGTGAAACAATAGAGGCAGTAAAAAGATCAGCGATTGCCAGGGGTTTGAAGGGAGGAAGAGAAGGATGCAGAGCTGGAGCACAGGGATTTTAGGGCAGTAACACTATTCTATGCGATGCTGCAATGGTGGATACGTGACATTATACATTTGTCCAAATGCATGTGTGATACTTAACATACGTACCACGTAGACTCCTGAAAATCGCAATGCATCAGCGCTCATTCACCAACTATAATATGCCACACGAACATGAGATATTCCTAACAGGGGATGCTGTGAGGGGCATATAGGAGCTCTCTGTACTTTCTGCCCCACTTTTTTGGAAATCTAAACAGATTTCGATGCTCTTAAAAATAAGGTTTGTTAAAACACAAAACCCTGGAAGCTTGCCACCAGTCCTCATGCTGAGGGCTCTGCAGCGAAGTGTGTGTGTGTGTGTGTGTGTGTGTGTGTGTGTGTGTGTGTGTGAGCGTATGTGTGTGTGTGTGTCTGTGCCCAGAGAGGCAGCACGTTATAGAGAGATGGGGGAGAGGAAAGGCGGGACTGCCTGAATTATTTTGAAAATTTCAGGTGACTGAAATGTGTTAAAATGCATTTATTCCCATTTTCAAACATTAGGTCCTGTATGCCTGTCTGATTTCCATACGATTTCTCTGGTTTTCTGCCCCAGGGCCGCTGCCACTCTGGCTAGATGGCCTTTTTGTTCTGGTTCATCTTTTCTTCTGGTTCATCTAGTTCTTACCCCGCTCGGGTAAGAATGACGGTCTCATTGGTACGGTTAGGAATAATCCCGTGTTATGTGCTAAGTACTGCATACGCCCACTCTCTCTCTTATCTTCACAACACCCCCTGAGGTTGGTATTATTATTATTTGTATTTTACAGGCATGAAAACAAAGATTTTATGGCTCAACGCAGCTTATCCAAATAAGGCAATGGAGAAGCCCGCGAGTCCAAGTTATTTTGATTCTAAACACCCGCCCTGAAGTCCGACTGTTGTCTGCCTCCCGGGGCTGTTGTGTGCTCGTGTATGTGTGTAAATGGGTGTGCAGTGATGTGCAGGCACCTCTGGGAGCATATGTTGGCAGCAACGCCCCACACATTGGGGTCTGTAAGTTCCATCTTCAAGGTTTTCACCATTCCAAGGAACTGAAACCATCATTAGGATAGATCGTTTCCTTGTGGCACCGTGCCTCAATGACAACTATTTCTACCCTCAGGCTGAGGCCAGTGCTGGGATTTTCTCACTGGTCTGAAGCTGTCTAAATCAGCTGAAAGAGGCCAGTGAGATCGGGCTGAAATGGCTTCCTCTCTCACACACACCGGTGATGCCTCGCCCCTGAACCTCCTGAGAAGAGAGAGCCAGCTGTGGCCTCATTTGGTTGTACACTGATGAACGGTTTAGCACCTCTTCCAAAGATGGCAGAGAGAAAGTTGCAGAAAGTCATTCTTTGTTTTTATTTTTGCAAGTCTTTTTTTTTTAATCCAAAGACTGATACACCCATTTCAGAAGATAATTTTTCTATATCCAGCTTCTAACTTAATTTAAATGCCGACGAAAGAAAAATATATTCCTTGGAGTATTCCTTACATTTTCATTACATCCAGAAATGAAAATGTAAATTAAACAAATTATTTCATGAGGAAAACCGCAACCTCACTCTCTCCATTTGGTTATTTTTAAACTCCCTAAAAATTATTATTGAGCATGCAGCTTATCTGGCAGCTAAGCAATAAAAAATAAAAACTTACATCTGCCAAAGTCAACAGAGCTTTCCGGAAATCACCAGATGTTTCAGAACTAATGTCATCTCCAAGACTCTTCTTATATACTGAAACCAAATAAGAACACAACAAGCCTTGAAAAACTGAAAAAACTGTGATCACAAAACAGGGAAAGCTTAAATGTCAACACTGGCAAGGAATGAGTACCCGAGAAAATAAATCTTGCCTCTTTTTTCTGACTTCTTGGTGCTCTTCTGATAGGGGTACATTCTTCTCGGAACTATTACTTAGGGTGTGTTGTGGTACATGCAGAAGAATGGAAAAAAAGGCCATGGAAAAGGCAGGGTGGGCAAGCTGCCGGTTTGTCTTCTGATTACCATTTCATCCTTCCACAGTAATAGAACACTGTCCTTGAGCAAGACGTACTGCCCACGCCTTAAAGACTGCTTTCTCAGCTTTCCTCTTAGCTTAGTACCTTAGCTACACTCCATGACTAAGTTCTTGGCAATGAAATGTAGGCAAACATATGTGACATTGCTGGGAAATCTTAAGGATGGCTCGTGCCCTTCCTCCATTCTCCTGCCTGGTGTGTAGACTGAGGCCTGGAGCCCGGGCAACCATCTTGGGACCATGAAGAGGACTACATCTTAGAGACAGCTGGGCAGAAGCAAGAAGGGGCTGGGTTCCTGAAAGTGTCGAGGAGTGACCACACCAGTCCTGGAACTGCCTGTCTCCAACTTCTACGTGTGGGAGAACTACATTTTTATCTCATCCGAGCCGCTGTTTGTTTTATCGAACCTAACCTTAATTGTGAGGTAAACGGCTAGGTTGTATACTGTGGTACCTCTCAAAAGTGAGAAAGCTACCCAAAGATGTGCTATTTCCCATGACAGATGCCTACGTGTGTTTGCATATTTGAGTGCTGACTAGTTGTAGCCCCTCTTCCATAGCCTGCGCTGTGCAATGTCTACTGATTTTATTTTATTTTTTAAAGATTTTATTTATTTATTTGACAGAGAGAAACACAGCTAGAGAGGAACACAAGCAGGGGGAGTGAGAGAGGGAGAAGCAGGAGTCCTGCCGAGCAGGGAGCCCGATGCGGGGCTCGATCCCGCGTCTCCAGGCTCATGACCTGAGCCGAAGGCAGACACTTCATGACTGAGCCACCCAGGCGCCCTGTCTACTGATTTTAAATCCATTTTCTGCTCCATCCATGAGGAGATGATTCACTGGCAGCCACTATGAACCCGGATGCAGCTGACGCCACGTAGCTATTTGACCTCTGCCTGCATCCTTCTCGAGAACTCTATGGTCACATAACTTTCCATCCTTTTAAATCAACAAAAGATGATTATAGAAGGTGATATGAGATTATCTAATAGCAAGAACTATGTTGAAGTAGAAACTCTTCCAGCATGATTTTAGTCTTTTCTTTTTACAAAGTCTATAATTTTTTAAAGCAACTCAAATAAGCAAAATCCATTGTGAATGCAAATTATTTATTTAAATAATAATAACACTTAAGAGGCATCATTTTATCTTAATTAAAATATTGTTTTATCTATCCTTTCCTCTAATTAGAAAAAATATTTTTAAATTAAAGTTAAATAAATTAATTAAAAATTAAACTTAATTAATATTTTAAACTAGAAAAAGTTCAGAATTCTGCCCTCTATTTAGACTCTACTGTGTCATTATAGAAGACAAGCTACAAGAGACACCTGGTCCTTCCATGAGAGCCAAGATGGCAGGCAACTTTGAGGGATTTTGTGCGCATGGGCCGCCACTTCACACCCTATGACACCGTCACCCTTGCTGTGGCTGACTGTCACAGAGCGGGCATCTGACCCTGGGTCACCAGCAGCCGAAGTGGCGAGCAGGTGGGAGAACGCTGCCCGAGATAACGCCAGCTATTAGATGGCACCTTCCTCAGCTCACTGAATCTTCTCTTAGGGTGTGAGGTGTACAGAAAAAGAGACAAAGACAGTAACAAAGGAGGAGGAAAAACCCCAAGTAAGGGACAACTGTAAACCATGGGGGCAAATAAAAGGCTGGGAGATAAATACCTCGTGATAAGTGGAGAGAAGTTGCTTGGTGTTGTCAAGAATGGTAGAAGCAGAAGGGAAAGGAAGGAGTTACTATAACAGAAACGGTATGGTGAGCAATGGAGGCCTGACACCCAGGAGGCCATAGGCAGCGGAGGCCCTAGGATAGCACCATGCCCTGCATCTCTGTAAAGCCTGGTACTATGCCCAGATTTAAAGATCCCCAAAGACCACCAGGGAGTCACCGAGTTCGATGCAAAAACAAAGAGCCTTATTCGAGTCTGCTCGGGCTCAGTCTCCCACACTCACCGACACAGCAGCGAGATGCAGAGAAAAAGTGTTACCTTCAGAAGCATAGTACCCATATAAGGGGAGGGTGATAACAGGCCGGGAGATGTCGGTGGCTTATACTGATTTGGCCAAGCGCCAGCTGCGTAAGGTGGGCCCGGCCAGGGTTGGGCAATATTTGCATGCAGTTTTTCTGGGGAGGGGTCAAGCTGTGGGTTTACACAAGATGGAGGGCACAGCACACGAGATGGAGTTGGTCTTTGTTCTGCCCTTTCAACTGGCTACACATGACTGGGCCTCATTCCTTCTTTCACGTCTTATGTATCATTAATCTCTATTAATCAAACTAACCTAGAGGCTGGTCCATTCCTTAGAGCCTCAGAAAGCTTACCTCATGGATGTCGAGGCCCCTGGTAACTTTGAACTATGATCACAGGTCATATTTGCAAAATGATGGTCCTAAATGCTAGAACTTTCACTTGGCTCTGAAGACGACAATCACAATCTTAGGGATATTAATTCAGTGCCTACTGGAATTTATCCCTGACTGCTCTGGGCACAGAGGCTAAACAGTGAACAAAAGCAGACACAACTCCCGGCTTCACGGAGCTTCCGTCTTAGGGTTGTTTGTATGTGGATGCCGGGCCACAGAAAGCCATCCAGGGCCAGGTCAATTTGTGCAGCAGGAACTCTTCTTTCTAAGAAACTCTAGGAAGTAACCAGTCATCTTGGGACAGAGCCTCTGGCTCTGATGATTTTTTATATGCAAATCTAGTTGAATTGGGAAAACCAAGTATTTAAAACACGTACAATTGTCCATTTGTGGCTATTATTAAGCAATCATCTAATCTACTCCAAATCCAGCCTTCTATACCCCACTTTGTGGAGCTGGGATTGGGACACTGCAAATTAAACCTCTCTTCTGTACCCCTCTCCCCTGCCCCAACTTTCTGTTTGGTCCACCTTTGGGGGTAGGGGAGGTCGAGAGAGACTGGAACACAGAGGAGATAAGACCAGGCTTGTTGTTGGCTAGTCCTATCAGCGTAAACCACTGAAGGCCTTTCATCCTGACAGCAGCAGTCCGCTCCCGGAACGGGTTGCTCAGCAGCTACAAGGAGGGGCCCACTCCAGCTCCTTGCAGCCCTTTTGCAGAAATCTTCTCTAGTTCCTTAAACCTCTCCTCTGAGCCCCCGAGGCACCAGCATTGAACTCCTAGTTTCCAAAAACTCCGATCTCTTTTCCTTTGTTGTCCCAGCCCTGGGGTTTGTTAATATCTCCTGCTATCCCCGTGTTCCCTTGTAACTTTTCCTGTCCTCTAAAAGATGTGGAAACAATCCTCTGCCTTAAATGCTGTTAAAATGCTGAGGGCTGTTTCTTTCTCATGGAGCCTTGATGAGCACATGAATAAAATAGGCACTACTAACCTATCACTGAGGTGAGTGAAGGTATTTACCTTGTAAGGAGACTTTCTCAAAGGAACCTATCTAACACTGAGCTGGGAGGCAGTATTTTCTCAAAGGAACCTATCTAACACTGAGCTGGGAGGCAGTATATTCCTGCCTCCTCCTGCAGAACCTCCCTGATCCACGAACACAGAAACTTGCGTCGTCATGCTAACCCTGGGGATCTGTGCCAGAGTACGCCGCAGGGCCTTCCTCATCCTTACGCAGCGAACAGACGTGAGGACGTGAGCTAATCACACTGCATCCACATGCTCAACACATTCTCTAAATGCTTCATCTAATTTTCCACACCCAAAATCACGATGCTAATCGAAGAGGTTTTTAACATCTAATATTAATATATAATCTCTTGCACTGGTGAAAATGGTTGATTCAATTAAGCAGTGATCACCGAGAGTGATATCCATCAGAGCTGTAATGTGGTAAGTGCTAAGTATCAATGCCACGGTTATGCAGAAGTTTCTAGCTCAGGTCATACTCACAGTTTCTCTGAAGATCCACAGACCTTAGCCCATTTTAGAATGTATCCTTCTTTTTACTCTTGCCTGCCCCAAATGCTTGTGCAGAAGAGCTTGGTGGGTTTCTGGGGAGAGACACATGGGTTCCTATGTGTGCAGACAGTTGTAAAAGGATACAGAATGTAAGCCTACCTGTGTAATAGGCCTGTGAGATCTCCTTCATCTGCCTGCTCGTCCTGGTGGTTAAGATTTCAATCAGTGCACGCTCATTTGTGCCAGTGCCCTGAAAAGAAAAAGGAAATCTATTTTTAGAAACTTGAAAAGCTTAATGTCATGTATTTTATGCTTAATATCTTGTTTTATACACATGAAAAAAAGTTTTTGTAAATTAGCATAAGGTAGTACATTGCTCTAAAGCAGTTTTCTCATATATTTTAGTATGAAAATAACACAGATTGAGGTGCCTGGGTGGCTCAGTTGGTTAAGCGACTGCCTTCGGCTCAGATCATGATCCTGGAGACCTGGGATCGAGTCCCACATCGGGCTCCCTGCTCGGCAGGAGGCCTACTACTCCCTCTCTCACTCCCCCTGTTTGTGTTCCCTCTCTGGCTGTGTTTCTCTCTGTCAAATAAATAAAATCTTTAAAAAAAAAAAAAGAAAGAAAATAACACAGATCATCTAAACTGACATCAAAATATTCAAGAAAATTTCCTACTCTAGTGTAAAACTCAATTGTATAACTGTAGGAAGAAACAGCATACAGGGAAAAGCCCACGTCATTCAAGATCAGAAGTGAGCATTTGAACACGTCATTGCATTTAGAATGGGCTCTGCGGTTCTTTTGAATGAGTCCATCCTTCTGCTAATGCACTAGGTCAACAAGTACCATCTTCATCCAGGGAGATTTTTTAAGCCTTAATGATGTGTGTCATGGGCCTAGTCGATTGGGGGATTAGTTACCCTGACCCTTGGTTTATACTGAGGTCACGGAATCACGCTGTGACTCCAAGAAAAGCCTTTCACACTAGGACTTGATCAAATAAGGTCAATGAACTGAAGCTGAATTCCATCCCTCTGTGGCAGAGCTTCCTAGTTGCCCTCAATGTTGCTTCTTTTTAATTAACTAATTAATTAACTTAAAAACAGACTTTTTAGATCAGTGTTAGGTTCCCAGCAAAACTGAACAGACCTCATCTCTTGTACCTTCCTTGTCTTAGTAAATAGAACCCTCAATTTTTAACTTTGCACACAGTCACCCAAATAGATACTATATCACTCAGCTTCCCTAAGAAATAAGTTTATTTGTATAAGTAAATTATGATCCATAGAATATTCATAAAGTACCACCTACAGTTTCCGAGAGTCCTTAAGGAGAGGAAATGAACCCTTCCTTGTCTCTTACTATCTTTTCACCTGATGGGATAAAGATACAATGCCTGGATCTTGATCTCCTATTTCTGGCCAACAGGTGCAATCGATAGGCTGAAGACGGTAAAACCTCAAGATTGAAGGAACCAGAGTTTCTCATAATGGTTGTGCCATGACACCGAGCTCTGGACTGCCTACTTTGGATTTCCTTTGCATGAGAGTTTTTCCCAATCCTTGTTGGTGAATCTAATCCTCATTATTCCACCTGCTAAACTGTCCCCCATGTGGCAGCCAGAGAAATGCACTACTCAGATGTCATTTTAAGAGAGTCTGCTGCAGGGGCACCTGGGTGGCTCAGTCGTTGGGCATCTGCCTTTGGTTCAGGTCATGATCCCAGAGTCCCGGGATCCAGTCCCGCGACTGAGGCCCACATCAGGCTCCCTGCTCAGCAGGAAGCCTGCTTCTCTCTCTCACTCCCCGTGCTTGTGTTCCCTCTCTGTGTGTTTCTCTCTGTCAAATAAATAAATGAAATCGTAAAAAAAAAAAAAAAGAGAGAGAGAGAAAATCTGGGGCAAATCATGTTGTATCCAAAATCACAGCTTTGGATCCACCACATGGTTGACAAAGAGGTCACGTTCCCTCCAAGCTGCTCTCAGCAAGTGACAGGACATGGAAAGGGTACTGGAGCTGGGCCATTTCTGCCCAATGTAGGACTTCTCCAAAGGGCAATCTGTGCTCAGGCGCTCCCCCGACTGGCCTGCTGCAGCTTTCTTAGAGCTCCACTGTAGACAGAAGCTCTTTGTACCAGAGCCTAACTCCTTCCCTCCCTCCTTTCATGTGTGACAGACCCGGACTGCCATCTGAAGTTTCACCCAATTCACCCGACCTACCCTGCTCTGTCTCCTCTTTATCCTTCATAAGACATCCCCCAGGAAATCTCCTGTGTGCCTCATTCCATCTTGCCATCTGCTTCTCTGGTGCTCATGCCTCTTCCATGGAACAGAAAGTCTCTCCCATCTCTGATAAGGATGTAGAATACAGCTTACACCTCGCACCTAGATTCCTTCCTTCCCCTCCTTCCTGCCAACCTATGTGTTGAGCACCTAATTCATTTCAGGTTTTCCTCACAGACCAAGAAGATACAGACCCCCAAGATAATTTTAGATGGTAATAGGTATAATTAAGAATATAAAACAGAGCAAATGGATAGAAAATATATGGAGGGAAAACATTCCAGATGGAAAAACCATCATGTATAAAGACCTCAAGGTAGGAATAAGCTTAGAATGTTCCAGCAGCAGAGAGAAGGCCAGTATAGCTACAGCAATGAATCGGGGGGAGAGGGAGGAGAGGGTGCGGTGGGCAGTTTTATGGAACGTTATCAACTTGGCCAGGCTGCAGTCCTCAGTCACTCAAACACAAGTCTAGGTGTTGCTGTGAAGGTATTTTGTAGACACAACTGAAGTCCATTAGTGAGTGTCTTTAAGCGAGGGAGATTATCTTAGTTATTTTAGGTGGGCCCAATTTAGTCCATTGAAAGGCCTTAAGAGCAGAGCTGAGGCTTCTTTGAAGAAGAAATGCCACCTTCGGGCAGCAGCTCCCACTTTGCTAAGAGTGTCGGGGGCGGTGTTATCCGCCCCCCCCCCCCCCGCCATGCTGCAAGCCACCAAAAACCATGGTGGAGGTACCCATGAATGTACCCTGTGGGCCGGGGCAATATGTCCTTTGTGTCCCTAGGACGTGCACGTGGACAAGCGCTCATCCAAGGTGTGAGAGCCATGCCAATCCTTATGAAGCTTAATAAGTGTAGGATTGTGGGGACACAACATATTTACTTTAAAACTTAGTGAAATCTTTACTAACATAAATAGCTTAGATATTGCAACCTCCTGTTTGTGTGACCATTCATTCACCTCCCTATGCTAGGGAGAAGTAAAACATTCTAATAAGATAAGGGTTTGCAGGAACCATCTGTCGCTCAGGACATGCCTGCCTGTCATTGATCAGTCTATAGATTAGGATATAATTGGCATATCCTGCTTTATTGTATGGACCCTTCAAGGAAATAGGCACATCCTGTTTTGTTGTGTGAGACCCTCAAGGGAACAAGGCACGTCCTGTTTTTGCAAGGACCCTCAAAAACATTATTGTCACTATTGTCACTCAAGATTGATGATCCATCACTTAAAGAAACTCTTTGATCATATGGTTTCCATCTGAAAAAATATGTAACTCTCTGCTATAAATAAAGAGCCCTGAGAACAGTGTTTTCAGTAGATCCCTACACCATCTTTGAAGTTTGGTCTCCTCACTTCAAAAATCGCCGACGCTTTCTCTCACCCTCGGATCCCGACTGTTGCTGGGGCTGGCCCCCGGCATAAGAGTTCTAGCCTCCCCTTCCTAATGGTCTGCCCTACAAATTTTGGATTTGCCTAGTTAGATCCATAATTATGTAACCAATCCTTCACAATAAATCTCACAGTATATATCTCCCACCTACCACTTCTGCTTCTCTGGGAAACCCTGACTGATACAGATAGAATTTTTAACAATTCACAGAGACAGACAGAAGACAGACTGTGATGGATGACAAAGGTGAGGGCAAGAAGCTTGGATTTTAAATATTCAAGGCCACTGGAGATTTATGCAGGTGAGTAATATAATTCTAAAAATAACTTTATAAACATAATTTTGGCTATTCTGTGGTAAATGGATTCCAGGTGGGCAAAAATAGCCACCAGGGACCAACTAGGAAGGTACGGCTATGGTCCAGTCAGGAGACGGTGGTGGTTGAACTGGAATGGTAGCAGTGGGTTTTGAGTGACACGCATGCATTTCTGACAGACAGATTTGGGAACAGAGCAAATGGACTTGCAGACAGATTTTGGGAGCTGTGAAGAGAGAAAACAAAGGATCAAAGATAATCCTAAGTTTCTGACCTAAGCAATGGGGTTGATGATGGTGCCATTTATTCTCAATGACAACAAAGGGGAGAATTTGACTCTTTGGGTGAAAAACCAAGGAAATGAAATTAGGATATGATGATATCCTTTCAGCCCAGGAACATGTGGGCTCAAGGTTCCACAACCGTTCCCCATTTCAGGATTGTCTATCACTTGGCTAGCATGGGATCAAAATGGCATCCAAATCTCCCCCACTGACAGCCATCTCTCAAGTGTGCGCTGGAAGTAAGTCGGTATTCTTGATGAGACGGTCAAAGCTCGGGCAGAAATGGCTCATATTGGGCTCATACCTTCATGGACTTCTTCAGCTGCTTTGCATCAAACACGGCCGGAGGTGTCACAAGGGCCACCATGAGCTGCTTAAAGTGGCCAGAGAGATCACCCTTCAAGTCATCTTTCAGTTCCTAAAACAAAAAACCCCAAAGAGGAAAGCGTGAAATACTTTTCCTTTCTCTTTCTACAAAGTCATGTCATGAAAGATAAACAAATGTATCAATTCAGACAAAACCATGCCAATTCGCAGGGAATAAACAGAAACCGTGAACTATTTCTATGGCGAGGGCTCCGCATTTTGTGACTGCTGCCAAGACGTTCTGTTTTACAGGTTTTCTGAAGGAAGCCAATGGCAGGCGTTATATAAGTGCCACAGATAGGAACTGTGTATCAAAAATGCATTTCCTAGGCCCCAGGTACTCTCAATATTTGGGTTGCGGTGGGGGAAGAAGGAGGAGGGGGAGCCCTATAATTCACACTGCGCTTCGCAAGTAGCTGCTTCTCAGTGACTGCCAAAGAGCCCTGAAGGGAAAAGGGAAGGAGAGGACGGTGGCTGGTCACCTGCCTCTGCTAAGAGTGCGGAACCGCAAGACATCAAACTGGTTTTCTGGCAATGACAGCAGGGGAAACCCTAAATATAATGGGGCCGGCATTACTTATTGTCCTTTGGCCCTGTTTTCACACATGACATAGGGTACAGTCATCTCCTCTGCTTTAAGGCAGGTCATAGGCTTTTTATTTTCAATATTTAAAGGAGTGTTAGTGAATCATTATTTTTCTTGCTCTTGATTATTTTCAGCTCTGAGACAGGGGCTGGCGGCCTCCCAGCCCACTCTGACAATGCGGGCTCCTACCAAAACTTACCATGCCGCCGGGGGACCCAGCGAGGCGGTGGGCAAAACAAATGGGATATAGCCCAGTGTTACTAGTTCTGCTATAAACAACACTGGGTGTTTCCTCTCTAAGTGCTAAACTCTGCTACCCACCTAGGACTCGACAGCTGAATCTCGCTTCACATGCTCTCAATCCATCCCACTGTGAGAAACAGTGTGTCTCTTCACCTCGTCCTTCCTCCATATTCCGGAAATTCTGAAGGGCTAATGGATCGTTCATGTTCCCTACACATGAGCGTTTTGGCTTGTCAAGAAGCTTGGCAATTAATTTAATTTGACAGGTGTTTTCCAGGTACCTGCTCTGTCCTGTACGAGGCATTTAAAGGTGAGTTAGACATAATCCTTATTCCTAGGATACTCCTAGGGCACTAAGTGGAACACCAGAAATAGTCAAAGATAAAATTTCAATATAATATGTGAAGTATCTGATAAAGCGTGAAGGTTAAATATTAAGAAGGGTGCTTCATAATGGGGTGGGGGGGCTTGGAGGACACTGCCAGGAGGTGACGCCTGAGTTGCCTCTGAACGGTCTCTACACCTCGGTTCTCACCTGATCTCATAGCTTGACTGCTCTCTGTTATCCCTCTTGCCCCTCTACAGTTTGTGAGCCACAGAAGCTAAAATAATCTTTTAAAAATATAAATTAGCTTCATAGTATTCCCCTGCTTACAGACTTGCAATGATTCCCTATTGTTCTTAGAATAAAACCCAGACTGTGTACCAGACCCCGAAGCCCAGCACATTCTAACCTCCTCTCCAACCTCATCTCTTCCATCTGCTCCCCTTCTTCTCCACACTGCTGCCATATTCAAAGTCCTTTCTTAAATAGTCCCAGCTTGTTTTTGCCTCCAGGCTTTTGCATGTGTTGTGCCTTCAGTCTGAAATGCTCTTCCCCAGATCAAGTAAGGCAGAATCCTTACTACGGTTTAGTTTTACTGAGAGTAAGGTAACCCCCACTCACTGGTAAGTCTTTACCACCCTACATCAAAGAGCCATAAGCAGACACTCTCTGCTATATCATCCCATTCCAATTCTTCCATAACTTCAATATCTGAATTTATGTTATTTGCTTCTTACCTTCCTACAAAAATGGTGGCTCCATGATAAAAAGAGGGATCTCTTTTTTAGACTAGTGAATCTCCAACATCTAGGATATCTCCTGACACGAGTAATACCCCACTCCTGACACAGAGCAGTTCATTACTGAACAAATATACCATGTGGAAAAAAACACGAAATGTTCTTGTATAGTTTTTTCTTTTTTTTTTTTAAATTTTATTTATTTATTTGACAGAAAGAGATCACAAGTAGGCAGAGAGGCAGGCAGAGAGAGAGGAGGAAGCAGGCTCCCTGCTGAGCAGAGAGCCCGATGTGGGCCTCGATCCCAGGACCCTGAGATCATGACCGGAGCCGAAGGCAGAAGCTTTAACCCACTGAGCCACCCAGGTACCCTCTTGTATAGTTTCTATAAAGTCTCTGCCACTTAGTAAGTTTTCATGTGCAGAATGCATTAAATCTACAATTACAAAGATACTGTAGAGTTGGAAGAGAAATTAAAGATGATCTAAGACAGGATCTATCAGACAATTGGTCAGATAATTCTTTGGTGTGTGGGCCACGCTGTGCTTGGCAAGATCTTTGGCAGCATCCTGACCTCCATCAACCAGATTCCAGAAATATCCCTCTCTCTTCCTCTAGGTGTGATAACCAAAAGGTCTCAAGGCATGGCCAGATAGCCTTTTGGGAGCAGATTCATGCTGGGTTTAAAGCCACCAGTCTCAGGCAACCCTCCTTATCCAAGAGGTGAACAAATTAAGGCCCAGAAAGATCAAATACCATGAGCAAGGCCGTTCAGCCTGTTAAGGGCAGACCAGGACTCACAGGGCGGGCTGCTGACTGGGTATATGGGGTACTTTCTGTTCCACCTGGCCTGAAACAAAAGATCTTTGGCGTCACCATGTGGGAGCATTCCTGAGCCATAGTGTTCAGCTCTTTACCGGCCGTTCTGTGAGCCTACCTTGCCGTATGCTGCTTGATATTCCCGAACAATCAGCTGGCGCTGTGCACTGGTCCTTTCCGTCAGAATGCCGATGAGCACTTTCTCGTTGGTTCCTAAATGAAACGAAAATTATTTCACTCACCATCAACCCAGAGTTGCCTAATATCTGTCATGAACAAAAATTAAAAAAATGATTAAGGTTTGAAACAAAAGCAGAAAGGAAGGCATTTTGATTTTTCATTTCCACGTTCTTTCCAGGTTGGAATATTTATTTTTTTTTGTTTTTTTGTCAGCTTTTGGAAAAGAAAATTACCTTTGGAGAGTTTGGGGGGGGTGGAAGAAAACAATCATTGTCCAAATATTCTTCTCTGTATATCAAACAGAGGGAGGAAGGAATATGTTGCTTTTGGGCCAGGTTTTTTCACCCTTATGAGGTTCAGTTACTGTCTTACCGCCATTTCTCTCTCTCTCCTATCTTCATACTTGATATCAGTTTTTTTTCTCTAGAAAAAAAGTGACATGTGCTGAGAACCTGCCATATTCTGGCCCCTTTTAGAAATTCTCATAGTTAATATTCACAGAAATTCTGGGCACTGGGTCTGATTAAGTCGTTCCAAAGATTAAAACACTAATATTTAGAAAAGTTATGTCATGGGCCAAAGTCATGCAGCTTTTAGGTGGTGCAGCAAGAACGGGAACCCAAATCTCTGACTCCAAGACGTTTATTTCCCTCTCTGATCTCTCTTTCAGGCATCCCAGACCCACATTCTTAAGCACTTGTTCATAAAGGGCTGATGCTGGCCTATCAGTGAAAGCCCTCAAGGTCACGGTTTCCTTGGTGATTACAGTATGAAGCTAGAGTGGGAAGCTATGTCTGCCTCCTTTGCAGTAGAGGACTCCCCCTGGGTTGGGGAGCTGTGAGCTGGCTTGGGTGCCTTGGGCTTGCATGATTAGAATGCAATCTAATTGATCTAAAAGAGATCAGTTGGAACTCAAGGCTCAACTTCTCTGTGTTGAGGTGACCCCCCCCACACACAACTTGGCTATACATGCCAGTGGCCGTGGTACACACTTTACATCAGGGATGGGGCAAAAACTCTGTACTTGGTTAGCTGCTGGGTCTCCCAGTGAAAGGGCCTGTCCCACCGCAACTCTGGTCTTGTATTTTTCAATAGCATTAAGTAACCACAGAACTAGACCAAAGCCTAGCTGTGTCCCATGAATCAGATGATCAGTTTGAACCCATAATGGCATCTGTGTGGGCACATGACTAAGCACCTCCAAGTGCACAAGTATCTCGAACTCAGATGCTCCAACCAGGTTGAATTCATTCTCTTTCCTCTCTAAATCATCTCTCATTCTATGTTCCCTCATCAATGACATCACTGTGGATAGAGTCATCCAACCAAGCATCCTGGCTGTCATCCTATACTCCTTTATTTTCTTCACCTCCTACATTGTAGCACTCATCTATATCTCCTGAATGACAATGTCCCTGTGGACACATAATACTATACCTAGAAACTTCAACAGCCTCCTGATTTGGCCCTTTTACAATTCATACCATATATGACTGCCTCAATAAATTCTTCAAAATGTGCCTGATCGGGGCGCCTGGGTGGCTTGGTTGGACGACTGCCTTCGGCTCAGGTCGTGATTCCGGAGACCCGGGATGGAGTCCCACATCGGGCTCCCTGCTTGGCAGGAAGCCTGCTTCTCCCTCTCTCACTCCCCCTGCTTGTATTCCCTCTCTGGCTGTGTTTCTCTCTGTCAAATAAATAAAATCTTTAAAGAAAAAAAAATGTGCCTGGTCATGTTAATCCCTTGGGTGAAAACCTAATGCCTCTCTGAAACCTTCAGAATGAAGCTCAAGCCCCTTAGCTTGTACACCTACTCATTAGGGTCTAGCTCCTGCCTCAAGTCTCTGTTCTAATTTTCTACCCCTTCCTGGAATCTCTATGCCATATGCCCCTAGACTCCAGATATAACCACTCCTGACAGTTGTGTGAAGGTTGTGTACTAGGAGGTGCTTCATCTCTTCGTTTTGCACACGCTCAAGACCAGAAATGAAAACAAGCTGCCTCGTGGTTCAGAGACTAGATCTGACACATCCCTGGTGCAAATACCATTGTGACACCCCGTTCTGGACTGAGAACACATCAGTAATGGTCCTCACAAGTATCTCAGAGTAGGTCTGCAACCCAAGATGCACAAATGTGTGAAGAAACATAATGTTAAGAAAAAAAAACAAGCAATAGAATGTAAGACTATTATTTCATTCGATTTGACATTAATCTCATGGAACAATCTACTCAACATCGAGCATAAAAGGGGAAGGCACAGAGATAAATGAAGAAATAATTGTCATTTAAAAACAGAAAAAAAAAAACCCAAAGTATGAAACAAGATAATATTATACTGATATAAAAACCCAAAGAATATATTTCATGAAACTTGACAAACCGACCCTAATATTCAGGGGTGGGGGGCGGGGGTGATCCAAAGGGCCAAGAAAAACTCTTGCCTTACTAGACATTAACTGCAAAATTAGAATAGCAATTATGACAATGTGATATTGAGACAGGGATAGGCAAACAGACCAATGGAACATAACCGGGAGCAGAAACAGAGAGAAACTTAGAAGACAAAAGTGGCATTACTACTTAGTGTGCAAAGGAGGGGTTCTTCAATAAATTGTGCTGGGACTATCAACTAGCCACATAAAACAAAATTAGATACCTTTAAATAACTTACACAAACATTAATTCCAGGTAGACTGAAAATCCCAAAGTGAAAAATAAGATTGTAAAACTCTGGGAAGAAAATACAGGAGAATATCTTTATGAGCTCATTATACAGAAAAGGCACATAGGAAAAATATTGGTAAACCTGACTTCCCTGAAATTTAAAATTTCTAGGCAATAGAAGTTACTATAACCAATGTTAAAAAAAAAATGACAGAGTAGGAGAAGATATTTTCATGGATTGTAATTTTTTTTTACTTTGTACCCAGAATGTATAAGTAACAATCTTGCCAATCATAAAGATAATTCAACTGAAAAATGGATAAAAGATAGGAAGACATAATTCATGGAAGAAGCAGATGAACAAGAAATGGGGTATAGGGAGGAGAGAGGAAGCAAACACACACACAAGATGAGATACAATTCTAGACCCTCTCAGTTGGGAAAACAGAATAGTGTGACCTTAGCAAGTATGGACTGCTCACAGGCTCACAGGAATGCTAATTTGCATATTCATTTTTAGAGAGCAGTTTGGCAAAATTTCTAGTTAATCTGAAGATGAACATATTCAACTTCAAAATTACATCTGTTATATTCTAGAGAAATGGAAGCAAATGTGCACAAGACATAAGCAGGAATATCCAATGCAGCATTTTCATACTGTAATAGAAAAGAATTGTAGGCAATTTAAATGTTCTACCAATATCCCATCTTACAATGTAATAATTCAATAGACTACTATGCAAGTAAAGTTAATGAACTAGAGCTAAACATATCAACATAGATAAATCACAAAGACAAAATGTTAAGCGATAAAAAGGAGTTGCTGAAGAATGTACATACAATACACAGTATCATTCCAATTTATACTGTTTGAGACCATGCAAAGTATACATACATACATACATACATACATACATACATATATAGTTATGGAATTAAAAATTTCCTGGGAATAAACTCTACTTTAGGATAGTGTTTTACCTCTAGAAAATGGGTGGGAAAGAGATCCAGGAATGATTTATTATGATGATCACTGTTGTTGGAAGCAGTGACAGTGATGTATTATTTCCTAGTAAGTAAATATGGTAAATATTAAGATTTAATAAAATTGGGTGACCTATGCATTTTTCTCATTATTTCACAATTTTTATTTATATCTGGGGGGAAGGTACAGTTGGAGAGGGAGAGAGAGAATCTTAAGCAGGCTCCACATTCAGCACAGAGCCTGACTCAGGGCTTGATCTCATGACCCCAAGATCATGACCTGAGCTAAAATCAAGAGTCGGAGGTCTCACCGACTAAGCCCCCCAGGCAACCCACTATTTCACAATTTTTAGGAAGTCTCTTAGAATTTCTCCAGTTGAGGAAGCCAATCTGGGCAAAGTGAAACAATGCACTTTTCAATTCTAACTTTCCTGACTGGCTTCAAGGTGAAGACAGCAATTGCAGAGACATACTCACCGATTCCTCTGATTGCCTTGCGAATCGCTTCAGCATCCACTGAAGGGCTGAAGCCTGGATAATCACGTATTGTCCCTCGATGTCCAACCTGGAAGGAAATATATGAAAGTACTACTAGTTCAAAATGACCTCTTAGTTTGTATGACATACATTCGCGCATGTGTGTCTGTTAGAAGCATAACAAATCCATAATTTGCAACACCTTCCTCTCCCTTAGGGAGTGGTTCCCGAGACTCTCCCATCCCCAGACATGCAAGCAATATGACATTTGACACATATACCAAAAGGCCTCTCTTTTCTCCCCTCTTGTGTAACAGACTGGAAACACAAAGCATTTATTCTCTATAGCAATAAACTGTGCTAATCCCAGTGACTCTGAAGAATATTTCCTTTATTTTATTTTAAAGATTTATTTGAGAGAGAGAGCACAACAGGGGGAGCAGCAGAGGGAGAAGCAGTTTCCCCGCTGAGCCAGGAGCCCAATGTAGGACTTGATCCCAGAACCCTGGGACCATGACCTAAGCCTAAGGCAGACACTCAACCAACTGAGCCACCCAGCTACCCCAGAATATTTGCTTCAAAGTAGTCTCTGCCCAAAAGCAATGAGAAACTGAGCAGTTCCCATATGGTCTTTGTTTTCAAGTGATAACTCAAAGCTCTTCACTGGATCGCACAGCGAATTAACCATGGTTTGCAGACTTCAAGATGCTTTAATTAATGCTGACCACTGTCCTTGGGGAACCCTATACCAAAGGATCGGCAAATGAAAACCCCATCAGGACAGCCTGGTCTCAAGCCTGGTTTAATGGCTGTGCAGTTGCAGCTGATAAATTCTGAGAGCTTCACCGACATAGATCTTCGGGAGCAGAATGGGAATGAAAGATACCACTACACTCATTTTAAAAACACAAATTAGAAACATGTCAGTAAGCTGGGAAAGACCATCTTACAGAAAGAATAAAATCTCTTAAAACTACTTAACAGGCTACAGAACAGCCACAAAGGTGCTGAGACAAATGCAAGGGAACACGTATTTATATGGCATTTCCTCACTCTGAATCAAAACATGGCTTTACAGTCATGCTGTTTTCTTTCTAAATTGATTTTCCTCTCTTGTTGCTGAATAATATCGGCTCTGTTGTCCTGTGCTAATATGTCCTGAAGTGTTTAATATTTTCATGACAGGACATCCTCTCGTCACATTAAAGCGAATGGAAAATTAATGCCCTGGCCCAGTAAAAATTGATAATCTGCTGATTTGGGATGTTAGGTTGAACAATTCGCTTCAATACAACCAAACACTGTTTAATCTTAAAGCATCCAAAATAAAGAGTTTTCATTTTACAAGAGTGATTGTAACAGGTTACAAACTAGTTGTGACTGTGTCTGATCTAAAGACACTTGAAAGAAATCAGTCACTTCCACATAATCTTTGGAGAATCCTCTTTCTCTGAGGCTTAATAAATATTTTATGGGTTCCCAGAGTCAACTGGTTTCATTTCAGTTCTAACCACCTTTTGTGCTGATCTTAGCTGTCCACTCATGAGTTTGGTGTTGTAGAAGAACCACCCCAGGGCTAGGGCATGTGACTGTCTCAGGCCTAGCACCGTGTGAGACACTTCATATGCCTTAAAACAACCTGCATAACAGCCTGAGGAGTAAGAGTGACCCATTTCACATACAAGACACCGAGGTTTAAGAAGACTGGAGAATATGCTCAAGTCCACAGAAGCTAGGTCGGCAGAAGCACCTGAATTTGAACGTGATCATGACCATTCCAGGCCATTCCTAGTTTTTCTTGAAATGTAGGGTCTATACACAGGGTAATTCTTTCAAATGCATGTGACCAGGTCATGCATTAGACATACTGAGCATATTCTTCAGAAATAAGGTAGACTCTACATGTTGAAGAAGTTCCCTGATTTTGTGCCATGCGGGTATTTACATGGTTACTTCTGAATCCAAGAAGACAGAATCGCAGTCAGATTCCAATGGCTTATGAAAAGGGTTTCCATTCTAGCCATGACCTTTTCACTGCCCTCTACCACCTACACATCAAAATATGCTAAAATTCCAACACACATGATTAGAGAAGGCTGAAACTCCCAGTCCATTATGTAATTTGCCACCTAGTAAGAATTAAGTGGGGAGGAACTCCTTTTTTAATTAAAAGAAAAAAGAAGGTGCGCACGCGCGCACACACACACACACACACACACACACGCCTACTTAAAAATGGCAAGACAATTCTGAAGCAGATTCTTCAGGCTGTTTCAGTTATTTAAATAAGCAGTAGAATTCAGGTGCTTCCCCAGAACATTCAACAATATTTACGTGACCTACAAAAAAATCTTATAGCAAAAGAAATTAATAGACTCTTTTAAACCGGCACATACTCAACAGTGAACAAAGTGCTTCAGAGACAACTTATTTCAGTCTTTTTTTTTTTAAAGATTTTATTTATTTATTTGACAGAGAGAGAGAGATCACAAGTAGGCAGAGAGGTAGAGAGAGAGGAGGAAGCAGGCTCCCTGCTGAGCAGAGAGCCCAATGCGGGCCTCGATCCCAGGACCCTGAGATCATGACCTGAGCCGAAGGCAGAGGCTTAACCCACTGAGCCACCCAGGCGTCCTATTTCAGTCTTAAAATGACCTTAACAGAGTAGATTTCATGATTTCCATTACAAAATGGAAGAAACTTGATTTCAGAGAAATGATTTGCTTAACATAACTCTGCTCCTAAGGATAGCCGGAGGACGCGAACCCTCACCCTCATCCCAGCCCCGCTTGTATCTAAAAATGCCCCGTGCTCTCTATCACATCACAGTGCTTCCCAGGATCCCATGCTAGTGGTTCTCGGAGTGTAGATACTTGATCAGCCACAGCAGCATCACCTGGGACATGTTAGGGATGCAAATTCTCAGGTCCCACCTGAATCTTACTGAGTCAACAGCTCTGGGGCTAAGTTTTAACAAGCCCTCCCGAGGATGCTAATGCATGCTCAAGGTTGAGAACTGCTGCTCTGTTTCATTCTCAGCTGCCCAGAAAACCAAAGCAAAATGAATAAACAAGTCATAGATTCCTTTATGGGAGGGGGAAAAAGAATTTGATGATGAGCTCACTGTTTCAGGAATGCTGGCATTTTTATAGACAAACAAAACTATCTGCACGGCCTGCTTTGTTGCAGGCTTCCTTCCTTAACATTTTAACTAATCCGGTCTCTTTGCACTAATCCTAACTCCCTAACAAAGTGTCATGCTAATGTAGAACACAAATACTTAGCAAAGTTTTTATTTTTCAAAAAAAAAAATCACTTTGATCAGATTTCCATCTGCATCCCTTAGACACTTTTTTTGCTTTCCTTTTTTTCAAACTTGACCTTCAGATGCCCCCAAAAGCACAATGATCCTGAAACCAGTTGGAAAATAAATTAAAGCAAGCAATGCCTAAATAAAGGGAGGGGGGAAACTAACAGGAGCTCTTGACATTAACTATTGTTGCTACTTGAGATGCCTATGTGGCTCTGATGGTTGAGCGTCCGACTACTGGTTTCTGCTCAGGTCATGATCTCAGGGTCCTGATATCAAGCCCTCCATCGGGCTCCCTGCTCAGCATGGAGTCTGCTTGAGATTCTTTCCCTCTTCCTCTCCCTTCCCATCTGCTCCTCTCCCTGCTCTAAATAAATAAACAATTAATTAATTAAATCTTTAAAAAAATTGTTGCTACTTACTGTGTGTCAAGTCCTGTGCTAAGCACACTTCCTGCATTAGTTCATTCAATCCTCATAAAAAAACTTATACGGCAGATGTAATACATCCTATTTACAGACTATGATAAAACTGATGCTTAAGTTAACTTGCCCAAGTTCACAGAGCCAGCAAGTGGTCAGTCTCATCAGCCTCTGCTACTAAGCTGGATTGCCTCTCATAGTTTTCTCTGATCTTTTTTTAAAAAGATTTTATTTATTTATTTGAGAGAGAGAGAGAGATAGAAGTAGTGACAGAGAGCATGAGTGGGGAGGAGAGGAAGAGGCAGACTCCCTACTGAACAGGGAGCCTGATGTGGGACTTGAACCCAGGACCCCGGAATCATGACCCAAGCTGAAGGCAGACCCTAACCAACTGAAACTCTAAATTCTAAAACCCTCCTTTGGGGAATATCAGAGCACCTGATGCCTTGAAGCCATTGGTGTGGTCAAGTGGGGTCCTGGTGAGCTGCCTGTTGCCACCCCCCCACCCCCGAGACAGGCCAGTCGGACCTTGACCATGAAGGCTGGCTGTGCCCATTTTTTCATGCAAAGTGTATTGGCTTTGCAAGAAGTCAAACATTCACATTCAGAAGAATGAATGAAAGGGAAAAACACAAAGCACCAATCCTGTTGACATGAAACTATTTAGAGCCAAATGCTTCAGAGCAAGCATGGTGGCTGCTGTAGGGACTTCTTGAGGGTGAGGTAAAGCCAAACCACTCACCCCTTCATAAAGGCCTACAAAGGCCACATCCAAGAATTAAACTTTCAAATCAATGCCTCATAGAAACCTCCAGGACTCAGAACTCTTGAAGAACTGAGAAATGACCATTCTCTGGTCAACATCCAACGAGTCTACTAGGTCTTGAGGGTTTATGATAGAAGGAAAAATGGAGTCGACATAAACAAACAAACAAATAAATAAATAAATAAAGCAATTAATCAATCAATCACAGCTTGGAAGATGTGAGACTTCTCATTCCATTTTTCTAGTAAAAGGTGGTTTTCCAAACCAAAGAAAGCTTATTGGAAAAGGCCTTGAGATGGAACAGGGTCAGGGGAGGTGAGTGTCAGGGGTTGAATTGTGTCCCTCCAAAAAGATATGCAGCGGGCCTAGCCCACAATGCTGCACACTGTGACCTTCTTTGGATATAAGCTTATTGAAATGTCCTTCATTAAGCTGAGGCCAGACTGGATGGAGTGACAGGCATCCTCAGGAGACAACCAGATGAAGCCAGAGACGTCCAGGAGCAGATGTGACCGTGAAGGCGGCGATCAGGGCCATGTGGCTGCAAGCCAAGGAACCCCATATATTTTCAGCAAACCACCGGAAGCTGGAAGAGGTGAGGAAGGACTCCATGACAGGTGGGGAAAGCAAGGACTGGCAGCCTTCTGTGCCTGATGGCAGTGAGAGAAGCAACGACGTGCTTCTGAGGGGTCCAGAGACAATGTATGCATTTCTTCTTGTCTTGCTCAAATGAGAAAGGACCCACACTTGCCTTCTGTTCTTTTTAAAATATAATGATTTCATCAAGGAGCCTCAGAGGAAAGGCACCGGGATGTAGTAACAGAGTATTGGGCCGGAGGAGGAGTTAAGCGTGATTCAGAAATTAGGGAAGGTAGGGACACACAAACTATTTGAGTTGGGTTTTTCATGAAACATGGATTACAATCCGAAGAAACCCTGACCTCTCAGAAGCATGTGTCAAGGTCAACCCAGCCAGACTCCTGCCTTCTTTCAGCTCCTGGTCCCATCTGTGGGGTTTCTTGCCTCCCCAACTTACAGTTACCCTCCTTTGTCAGCCACCTGACTTCTATGACATAGATACTTCTAAAATGGAAAATCTTTTTTTTTTAAGATTTTATTCATTTATTTGTGTGTGTGCGAGAGAGAGAGAGAGAGAGAGAGAGAGAGAGAGAGATCAAGACAGCGAGCATAAGCAGGAGAAGAGCAAGCAGAAGCAAAAGCAGGCACCCTGCTGAGCAAGGAGCCCGATGTGGGACTCGATCCTGGGACCCTGGGACCATGACCTGAGCTGAAGGCAGATGCTTACCTGACCAAGCCACTCAGGCTCCCAGAAAATCTCTTTTCTTTCCTTCTCATGATGCAAAGAGCTCTCACATTTGTCAATCCAGCCCAGACTTCTATTCAGAACACTGGTCTGTCTTGTTTATTCAATGTCTACTTGATGTATCCATTTTTATGTCTCACATATTCATTATTTCCTCCCACGCTGATTTCCTCTCCCATATAACAATTCCATGATATTTACCTGTCTTACCCATATCTGCTCATTTATTCCTCAAAATCCACCCTACGAGGTCAGTACTATTCTGACCGCCACCTTAGGGGGAGAACACACAGAGAGGTTAGAGGTTTGTCTAAGGTCATGTAACTCATCTGGGGCACAGCCAGGATTCGAACCCAGGCAATCTGACTGTTCTCTGAGCTTGTCCCTAATTTCCCTTCTTCCTCTAAATGGTACCTGCACAAATTGGGAGTCTTTTTTTTTTTTTTTAAGATTTTATTTATTTATTTGACACAGAGAGATCACAAGTAGGCAGAGAGGCAGGCAGAGAGAGGACGGGAACAGGCTCCCTGCTGAGCAGAGAGTCTGATGTGGGCCTGGATCCCAGGACCCTGAGATCATGACCTGAGCCGAAGGCAGAGGCTTAGCCCATTGAGCCACCCAGGCGCCCTGGGAGTCTTTCTTTCCCTGCACATTCAGTCCATCGGCAATCTCAGAAAGATAATCTCCCGTGCATTTCTCCCCATCATCTTTGCCCCTGCTGTTGTCCAAGTCACCATCACCATTTCCCTGGACATGGACATTTTCAGCAGTCTCCTGTTCTTCCATTGCCCGTCTCCAACGACCTCCCACACGGCAGCCAATGGGTCCGTAGTGTTGGTCGGCACAGTCCTGATCCTGCATGGCTTGGCTCAGCCTCCCTCTTTGCCCTGACCTGCTGCTGCTGTGCCCTTTGTCTAGCACACTTCAGTTCTCTGACAGCCCAGCTGATGTATGTTCAATTCTTCCTCATCTTAATGCTTTTGCTCGTGCTGTTTCCTCTATCTGGAATGTTCCTCTCCCTTCACACCTCTGCTTAACGGCCATCTTCTCTGACAGACCAGCCCTGGCCACTGGACCTGAGCAGGTCCTCCCCTGATCATCACCTCAGCAACCTTTCCCCATTCGGGCACTCAGCCCTGGTATTATCTCTCACTGTTTACACCCGTGTCTCCACCTCCTCCGACAGGAAATTCCAGGGGGCAGAGACATTTTGTTTTACTCACTACGGTATATCCAGCCTCAGCCCAGTACTCCTCTTCAGACAGGGCCTTAATAAATAACGTGAATGGTTGGGGCGCCTGGGTGGCTCAGTTTGTCAAGCGACTGCCTTCAGCTCAGGTCATGATCCCGGAGACCCGGGATCGAGTCCCACATCGGGCTCCCTGCTCAGCGGGAAGCCTGCTTCTCCCTCTCTCACTCCCCCTGCTTGTGTTCACTCTCTGGCTGCGTTTCTCTCTGTCAAAGAAATAAATAAAATCTTTAAAAAGAAAAAAATAACGTGAATTAGTTTGCCGGAAGAAAATGGAAGGAAAGCGATGACATCCCAGGGTGTGGAGTTTTTCCAAGGCCTATCTAAGACAATAGCCTGCTTGATGAAATTGCTCCCTTCAAACATCAATAGTCCAGAAATCAAAGTGCCTGTGGTATCCTGGAAGATGTGTGAGAGGTTAGAATAGAAATCCTTCCGTGGCCACTTTCAGCACAACAGGCTACTCTGGGTCTTTCAGAGCTTCCAGAAGCCAGGGTCCAAGACTGGTGAACCTGGGATGTTTCAAGTGATTCTGTTCTCTTTCTTCCTGTCTCTCCAAGCACTTGGGGGTTCTCTGGCAGAGGCAGCAAACCTAACCAGATTGGGTGTGAAACACTGGTCCCCCAGAAAGTCTTTATCAACACAAACTTCTTTCTCAGAGTAAGTTCATTATTTGTTTGAAGCAGATTATAATTTATATTCATCTTATTTTGAGTTATTTAGCACCAGTATCTGAGGCTTACATTTTTTCCTTCACAGTCCAAGTCAGGTTTAGCTTAGCTAAGAGTTCTTGACCAAACTCTCTTCTTAGCCAAAAGCCACAAGGAGTTGAAGGTTAGGGTGGCTACACTGGTCACATCCACTGTTAGATGAAGTACATTTCTATCTCCTAGGAGAGACACCTCTGTCAAAGGGTCCTGCTCTCTAAGTGTGGAAGACAGAGGGAACCTGGCTCACCGAACTGGGGAATCTGGCGTCATCCATACCTTCTGAAATGGGTACTTGGCTAGAAAATGGGGCTGGTTTGGCAGGATGTTGGGTCCACAGGGGTGACACCCATGTCACTTCTATGGGAATGGAAATCTACCCATGTGGGGCTGAGACTAGGAACGGTTGCTCTTTGTAATATTAATGGGAACTCCTTGAATAGTTTATACAAAGGCTACTGGGACTATTAAGATTCTTTGTGGTCCTTGAAGGATCCCAAAAAAAGAAGTATAATACTTCCCTGAGTCTCCCTGTCTTCCTCTTATCACCCCATGGGAGTTTTCTTATTTTTCTTCAAACACACTTTGCCTTAGGCTAAGTGTTCCCTCCATCTGGATGCTCTTCCCCAAGATATTCTCTCAGCGGCTCCCTCACTCCGTGCTGACGTCTGCTCGCATATCTGAGCAGAAAATCATACTCCCCGTCACTGTCATTATTCACCTCTGCTTTTCTCCAGAAACTTTAAAGGATGTTATACATTATACATTTATTTGTTTATTAGCCATCTTGGCTAATAAAATCAGAGGCATATAAACTCTATACTTTTAAAATTTCTCTTTCTCTGTATTTCTAGAGCCCAAAACAGTGTCTGGCACATAGTAGATCTTAGTAAATATTTGTTGAATGACTAAGTGAATAAAAAGTGTTTTCTTATTCAGAGTCTTGCTTTCTTTGATAACTCTCAAATGTCACTACCAGACTTTTCAGAGCTCAATGCTGCACCTCAGAAATCTGAGAAATGCATTCTTTAAACCTTTTGTAAATGCTCTTCAGATGAGAGCTGTCACTACCCCTATTTAAACACATCTCCAGAACCTAGATGACGTATTTAATGATTTTATTTATCTATTTGACAGAGAGAAACACAGCCAGAGAGGGAACACAAGCAGGGGAGTGAGAGAGGGAGAAGCAGACTTCCTGCAGAGCAGGGAGCCCGATGAGGAGCTCCATCCCAGGACTCCAGGATCATGACCTGAGCTGAAGGCAGACGCTTAATGACTGAGCCACCCAGGCACCCCCTAGACGACGTATTTAATCAAACAGGAATGGTTAAAAATAAAAGGAGCAAAGATCTGACCATGGAGGAAGGGGCAGACTTGAAAATATTCTTCCCCTTTGACTTTTCCTTTTATTCTGTGTGAGACCTCTATGTCTATATTAATCTTACTGCTCCCCACTCTAAAATACTTGTGTTTTCCACCTGCTCTGCATTCACCAAAACATAGGCATTCGAGAGAATCAGATTATACCTTCTCCCCTTCGCAGTCCTTGCTCTTAATCTAAAACTTTTTCTTTTCCTCTTTGCCTCTGATTCACCAGGCTTCTTCAACAGCTACTCATGAGGTTTGGCAAATAACACTTTTTAGTGTGATTAAATGTGAATGAGGGACCCCACACCTCCATGGGTGAGTTGGGGTTCAAGGAGTGGCAAAGGATAGCTCTTTAATTGCTTGGTCTATTCTTTCCTGGGAAGCCTCTCTCTTCTCATTCATATTAGAGACAGTTTCTTTCTAGACTCTGTCCTGAAACAAGACTCTAATGTTTTGATTTGAAATCCAGGTCTTACCCATTTCTCATTAACTTCCCGCAGAGGGCACTTAGCAGCTGCCAACATTTGTAAGCGTATGTAAATACGCTTCGGGGAGCATGGTTTAAAACACGCACCCACCGGAAGTTACATCATGTCAAAGAGCACCTATTGGGCTTGATGCCCATTCTCCTTGGGATGTGAGAAGTCTAGCTCAGTGAAAACAATTACACAGCCAGATCTTCCAGCCCTGAGATGCGGCGGGCAGGGAGACCAGAGGAGAAATTCAATACAACATGCATGTAACACAGGTGTTCTTCCCACATGTTTTAGATTTGCATGGCTAGGAAGAGCAAACACACCAGGTAAGGAAGGTCTGATGGGATGTTCCCACCAAAACAAGACATATGAACTGGACAGAGCTCTCATCAACCTCTGTACCCAAGGCCAGTAGTATCATATGCCCAAGGCTGGTGTCATCCATGGAACAGAAGTGGAAAGGCATTACCTTCCCAAATTCTCTCTCCCATGAATACACTGGACCTTTCTCAGGAGGCCTACCGCTGATGTCTCTGTTCTGTGTTACACAGCGGAAATGGGACCACTGTGTCTTTTTTGGGGGCGGGGGGGACCATTGTGTCTTCTCGGGGCAAAGTGCTCCAGTCTTGTTCCCAGGAAAGACAGGAAGGGTCAGGTGGGGAAGGAAAGTTATGCTTTCATTTTCATCAAGAACATATTTTCAGGGATTAATTTTTCCTATTAGCAAGTTTCCACCCTAGATAAGCCTTCCCCAACCTTTCCACTCTCAAGAATCCCTTTAAGTATTTTTTATCCATGGACCCCATGTTTTGAGTGATTCTATCTGCTAATCTGTATTTATTACAAAGCATTACTCATTGTCCCGTGTTACTTATTATTTAAGATAGGAACTTCCAATCAGAGGTTCTCATCAGCATAAGGTAGCCAGTGCCTGAGGGATAATATAATTTTAATTAAAAATTAGGAAAAAGGAATATGATATTTTGGAAATTTTGTGCAGCCTCAATGTGAGTGATATATGTATGGTACGATAAGGAATATGGTCTTTATCCTGGGTTCCTGGCAGAGAGCATCCAAACCACTGGAATTTCCTGATAGGAGTATCTTTATTATCACGAAGTGACCCATGGTGGGCCTCTAGGCAGGTATAGGATGGGGATGATTGGCAGTTTGGGAGGGGAAGGACACTGGAGATTCAGTTCAGTCCTATGGCCAGTGATTTAATCAGTCACGTCTTTGTAAAGAAGTCGCCCTACAAACTCTGGTAGAGGCTTGGAGGAGCTCCTTGGCTGGTGACACCTGATGTGCAGGGAGAGTGACCTGGCCTCACGGCAGAGGGACAGGACCTTTCCAGACCTTGCTCTACGTGTAGGCAGGCCTTATAATAAAACTGTAGTTGTAAATACAGCACTTTTAGTGAGTTCTGAGTCGTTCTAGGCAATTACCGAATGCAAGAAAGTCATGGAAATCCCCAACTGTATGGGTCGGGAAAGGAGGCGGCTCTGAGACTTGTGGCTGCCGTCGGAAGTGAGGGCTGAGCTCTTAAACCTGTAGAGCTGAACTCCAGGTAGTTCGTGTCAGAGTTGTACTGCAGTATACCCGCTTGGAGTGGGAACAGAGTAGTCAATGTCTCTAAACATACATCAATATCCAACCCCACAGAATGTACAACAACAAGAGTGAACTGTAAGGTAAACTGAGGACTCTGGTGATTGTGAGTTAATGCAGGTTCGTCAGCAGCAAGAAATGGACCACTCTGGTGGTGGATGCTGATAATGCAGTACCCTAGGCACGTGTCTAGACTCTATGTATGTGTCTACCGGAAATCTCTATACTTTTGCTTCAATTTTGCCAGGAACTTAAAACACCTCTAAAAAATACTGAAAATAAGGGGGGGGGGTCAGAAAGAATCTATTTGGGGAAAACCTATCTGTGTTCAGATGGCTCAGGGACAATCACTCCACTGGGCAGGAAGTTCTGATTTGTAATAAAATCAGGCCCAGGAGACAGACAGAAACTCCTTTACTAAAACTGTTGCAGGGATATTAACTAGCAAGGAATATGTTTTTTTTTTTTTAAGGAATATGTTTTTTAAAAAAATAACATTGAAATGATAATGATTACAACTAACATTCACTCACTGCTCACTACATGCAGGCATGGTTCATACATCTTAGCTGAACTGGGTTAATTCTCACAAGCACTGAAGGATGCTGGTACTATTGTTCAACCTGTTTTACAGGGGAGGTAATGGAGAGGACAGCAGGAGACTAACTTACTCCAGGGGGGATTTAAGAGCCTGCCTTTAAACAAATTAGAGAGTTACCAAAAGAAGACCTGGGATTGTAGCTGGACAGTCTTCCTTCTGCCCCCAGGAGAACCCAATGCGGCAGGTACTTGCTACCTTAATTGTTTAACTACCCTTTTGATGAACTCCTTCCAGACAAAGTCTGTAGATGTCCTATTTATGTGGTTACATTTTTGTAAAATGTCCTTTATCCCTTGGTTCCAGAGTGGCTCTCTGTTCCCCTTCCTTACTTATAAAGTCGAATTTGGAGTGAGGAAGAGAAAATGTATAGCAAGTTAGGATGTTGTAATGGTTCACAATGATTACAGTGATTACGAATTTAGAAAAATTTTAGTAAGATAATAAAAATACTAATTGGAGGATTCAAACAAACGGTCAAAGTAAGTTAGGCACTGACCAAGGAGCAAAGATCCCAGAATATTTGCCTGAGAAAGCCAGCTCTGTAGAACGCACATATAGGAAAGATACTGCTACGGTATCTTAATAAAAAGTCACGTTCCTGCTCTTTCCATCTCCAGCTGCGTCCACGCACCTGCAACAGATGTTCGTCCACAACTTCTCCAGCTTCCAGATCAAGAGGAGCTGGCAGGCAGACAGCACCGAGCCCAGGAACCTGAACCTGAAGGCTTGCAACTCCTTCCGCTAAAACCGGCGGATTCAGCGTTAAGACTGTGGGTGTGGAGCCCAGGGCAGATGGCAAAGGTCTAGTGGTGCTAAGGGGGTGGAGATCCAGTCACAGAAATGTTGCCACCTCCTATGTGCAGACCACCATTAATAAGAACACCCAGGCCACCCTCAGCAGCATCAGGTACGCGATCCTCGAGAATGAGCATGACTGCCATTCACAGAGCCCGAGCCATCCTGCTCAGCCAGCCAGAAGCCTGTGATGGGGAAGAGGCCATGGGCCTACCCCATCAAGAGCTCCTGAGCACCTGCCGGCCACTTCCAAAGCAATAGAGATTGCAACCACACACGTCAGGTTCCTAAGGTGAACACCTAATTTGTAGGTGGCCTGAATGCTTGCTATGGACCTAAAGGCAACCCCAAAACCCTGAGTCCAAAGAGTGCAAACTGATAAGATATCAGGCCTTTTCAGGGTTTAAGCAGGAGCACACAGGCTGGAACAGAGATACGCAACATTGCCAAACAAAGGAAATAGTAATGCAACATAGATTGTTGACTCATCTGAAACAATGGCAGGGTTGCAACACATGTAGAATATAGAGGCCTAGGAAACCAGCTACTGTTTCATCTGCAATGGCAATATACTAAAATAGCAACCAGAGTCTTCCTTCTTGATCTTATCACTCCAATAAACTTATCGTCCACTAGTAACCACAAACTGATCTATAGTTTTGGAGAAAAGCATGGACTTGACTGCTTATTTGTGTTTAGATGTGTATGTGCTTTTGTGTGTAAGAAGGAAAAAGAGAACAGATAAAACTTAGTGATAAGAATATTTACAGAAATCTCAGGGGGTTTTTTGTGTTAAAAAAAAAATCATAACAAAGTTTACCACATTACACATTTTTAAGTGTACGACAGTTCAGTAGAGGTGAGAATATTCACATTATTGTGAAACAGACCTCCAGAACTTTTACATTGTGCAGAATCAAAATTCTATACCCATTAAGCAACACGTCCTCTTTAGCCCCTGGCATCCACAACTCTCTTTTTGGTCTCTATGAATTTGAGGACTTTAGATGCCTCATATAAATGGAATCATAGTATTTTGTCTTTTATTTTTTTAAGATTTTTATTTATTTGTTTGACAGAGAGAAACACAGCTAGAGAGGGAACATGAGCAGGGGGAATGACAGAGGGAGAAACAGGCTTCTCACCCAGCAGGGAGCCTAATGCCGGGCTCATCCTGACCTGAGCAGAAGGCAGACGCTTAACAACTGAGCCACCCAGGCGTCCCGGTATTTTGTCTTTTTATTACTGGTTTATTTAACTTAGCATAATGTTCTCAAGGTTCATTCATGTTGTAGTATGTGCCAGAATTCTCTCCCTTTTAAGGTTGAACAATACTCCACTGTATGTCTATACACTAGCCCCCACCCCTACCCACCGCGGATACGTTCCAAGACGCCTGCAGAAACGGGAGGTAGTACTGAATCCTATATACACTATGCTGTTTTCCTAAACATGCATAGCTAAATAAAGTTTAATTCATAAAGTATGCACAGTAAGAGTCAACAATTTTGAAGGTGTCAGCCAACCATCTAGTTGGAGAGCTGAACCAACTAATCCCATGTTAATTTACTAATGGACAAGGACTAGAGGAAGACTCTTTTATAACATCAGCATTTTGGAGGAATGCCCTTTTTTTTCCTCCCTCCCTCTGACACTACTCAGTATCCATAACAGCAGTGGGAATTTTAGACCTGGAAAGAGGCCAGACAGCTTGGCCTCCTGGCCCGTGGTAAAGGTATTACCTGGGGCCAAGCAAACCACATAGCCACACAACCTCCCAACCAACACCAGCCATACCTAGGGCTGGTATATCTCCAAACAAGCTATTCTTTAAGGCTTTCTGTCCCTCACTTAAGAAATATAATGTATGTTCATCATTAACTAAAAAATTAGAGCATGGAAGGTGATGCACTGAAAAATAATTTGCCCTTGCTCACAGTTTTGCCTTTCTAGAGCGTTTTCAAGGAATATATCTTGTAAGGACTTACTTAGCCAGAGCCCAGGAAAACAAGGGCATGCCAGACCAGGTGGGAGCACCCAATCAGTAAAAGCACATGTGTAACCTCCCAGATCCTGACTAATGGAGAGAACAATTAACTCTGGGCAGCTGCGTGACTGCAGTCAGCTGTGGTTTGCGGTTTTGCCCTATAAACTAGCCTGTGAGGGCACCTGGCTGGCTCAGAGGCTTAGGCCTCTGCCTACGACTCAGGTCATGATCTCAGGGTCCTGGCATCGAGTCCCATTTCCCCTCTCTCTCTCTGCCAGCCTCTCTGCCTATCTGTGATCTCTCTGTCAAAAAAATAAATAAAATCTTAAAAAACAAAAAATAAAAAAATAAACTAGCCTGTGAGACCAGGCGGGGTCACTCTCTCCATAGAGACAGCCCTAACGGGTCAGTGTGATTCTCGATGCTTGGCGCAAAATAAAGCTTTGTGTGACTTTCGCTTTGTATCAGCCTCGTTCCTTTGACCATGGACCCCTAACAGTCTTTAAGTATATATATTTTTCTTTTCTTATTTTCTTGTAAATAGAATCATGGGGTACCTGGGTGGCTCAGTAAGTTGAGCATCTGATTTGGGTCATGATCCTGGGGTCCTGGGATCAAATTCCACATCAGGCTCCCTGCTCAGTGGGGAGTCTGCTTCTCACTCTGCCTCTGCCCTTCCCCCAGCTCATGTGTGCTCATGCTCTTTCTCTTAAGGGAATAAAGAGAAATCTTTAAAAATATTAAAAAAAATAAACAGACTCACTCTACATACTATTCTATAACCTGATTTTTTCACTAATTAACATCTTTGGACATTTTCTTATATCAATATATAGAGAACTGACCGCCTTTTTCCCTATACTTTTTAACAATCACATAAAATGGCTGTAAGTTAGGGGCACCTGGGTGGCACAGTCAGTTGAACATCTGACTCTTGGTTTCAGCTCAGGTTGTGATCTCAGGCTCCTGAGAGCCAGCCTAGTGTTGGGCTCCATGTTCAGCACAGAGTCCACTTGGGACTTTCTCTCCCTCTCCCTCGCCGCCCTCCTTAAATAAATAAATAAATCTTTTATAAATGGCTGTAGGTTACAGATGAGTAACAATTTTATACACCACAGGTGGCCATTTATGCTGTCTGCATACTTTTATTAATACAAATGAATGTCTTTAGGTCTATATTTTTTCAGCCTTATGCAAGTGCATCAATAAGATAAATACCCACAAGTGGAATAACTGGCTAAAGGGGGTGCATTTAACACCGATAGCGATCACAAAAATGCCATCCAATAGTTTCCCGTGATCAGAGTAGGAGAGTGCGTGTCTTGCCCACAGACTCTGCAATACTGGTCTTATTATACGTTTTTCTCATCTTTACCAATTCTCTGGTAGAAATGGTTTCTCACTGTTATTTACATTTATTTCCTAGTAAGTGATAGCATCTCTTCATATATCTGTGGGACATTTGTAACTCTTTTCACATCCTATTCATGCTATTCATGTCTCTGACAAATTTTCTCATGAAGTTTTTTTTTTTTTTTACTGATTTATTCAGTTAATTTTCATGTTAAGAAAATGAGGGTTTGTTTTTTTTTTGTCTGATGTGCTCCAAATATCTTTCCCCTGTGGGTTGTCTTCTGACTCTACTCTAGTGTTGTTTGCTATCATAAATCCTAAGTTTATACGCAGTTGAGTAGATCAATATTTTTCTTTTAGGCTTTTGGTTTGTATCAATAGTTGCAAATGCCTTTTCTACTCCACGATTATTTTTAACACTCAGCCATTTTTTGTCCTTTTCATTTCAATATTTTATCCATCTTAAGTGCATTTTAAGGTAAGAAGGTGGAGGGAATACATATTTACTTTTTTCCCAAATGGCTAGAAATTTTCCTAACATTATTTGTTGAATAAGCCATCTTTTCCTGATAGGAAATGTTATCCTTATCATATGATAAACTCCCAAATCACATACTAAATTTACACTGTTGTTAACCTCTACTTTGGTGTCATTGCAAATTATTTTCACTATGTACCTTGACAATACATATTTTTATTTTTTTTTTAGACATCCCTTCGTTTTTTTGGCATGTTATTTTTTTCAAATGAACCTTTATGAACTTTCAAAAAGTTTTTCTTAATATTTTGGCTTTTTGTATTTTAATTTGACTAAGATGAGTTACTGTATTTTCAAGGCTTGAGTTTTACTTACCCAGATAGAAGCCATGATATCCCACCTTTGCTTGAGTTGAGATCACACGAAACCTATTTAAAGGAAAAAAATTACTGAGCAGAATAAATCTGGGATTCAGAATACCATACTCTCAGAATAACCCTAGTCTTTAATCTAGAAAATAGAAGTCAACATTCAAAGAGAAACCATCTCTGTAAGACGATGTGTCTCTAGCATCAAGTACCCTATTTGCTAAACGAACATTTACTAGCACCAACTATGTACAAAGGATTGTGCTGGACCTGGGAAGAGGTCAAAACAAGAGAGAAAAAAAAATTTCCATACTTAAAGGGTTTACAAATCTGTTTCCAGGAAAGCAAATTCCTGACTTATTTAAAAATCCAACAGAACTATGCTGATTACGGAGTCTTTTAACCAGGATCGACAGCATCCTAGGGAACAACAACAGAAACAGAAACTGTGTCCCCTGACCCCAACCCCAAACAAATTTTAGCTGGCTTCAGTTGGATTCTTTGTGTTTGATTGTGATATCTCCATTTACATTTTACAAGGCTCCAAACCCACAGCCTGTGTAAACAGACATGCCTGCCCTTTGAGGAGGCAGTCCGGTGCCTGGTAGGGCCCAGAGGTAAAAAGGGCAATTCTTTGGTGGAGCCCTACTGGAAACCCAGGCACTTTTCCTATGTAAACATTATTCAAACATGTTGGCGCATCTCCAGGGTTGATTCAGAAATACAAGTCGCTCCCACCAATCCTGGGAACAAAATATTCTAAAAATTCAACGATAGCCCTGGAACAAAGTTCAGTAGCAAATTTACACTAGAAGTCCCTGAAAATACCTACTGTGATTTTCTCAGGCCCTCTGTAGCCTAGGGCAGTGGGCTTCTAGTTACCACATCTACAGATACACAGTGGCTATAAGGTGTCACTAGCTCTCATTTTGCTTCTGAAAGCTCAATTTCCTTGCGCTTCGGTCTCCTCATCTATAGAAAGGGAAAAGGAAGGCTGCTGCTGGCAGGGATTGAAATCATATGTATGATAATATCAACTGCGATTTTGAGTTCTTACTACGTACCAGGTCATATAAAAAGCACTAGAAAATTAATTTCACAAGGCTTTTTGTCATATTAGTTCACTGGGGCATAGAAGGCACCAAAAAAAAAAAAATACTGATTGAAGGTAAGAGTTAATATAAGCCTCATAATAACCTAGGGAGGTAGGTGTCATTAAGAACATCTCCGCTTTAGGGGCACCTGGGTGGCTCAGTTGATTAAGCAACTGCCTTCAGCTCAGGTCATGATCCCGGAGACCTGGGATCCAGTCCCACATCGGGCTCCCTGCTAGGCGGGAAGCCTGCTTCTCCCTCTCTCACTCCCCCTGCTTGTGTTCCCTCTCTGGCTGTGTTTCTCTCTGTCAAATAAATAAAATCTTTAAAAAAAAAAAAAAAGAGCATCTCCGCTTTAAAGGTGCCTGGGTGGCTTAGTTGGTTAAGTGTCTTCCTTCAGCTCAGGTCATGATGCCAGGGTCTTGGGATCAAGTCCTCTATAGGGTTCTCTGATCAGTGGGGAGCCTGCTTCTTCCTCTCCCTTTCCTTCTCCCTCTCCCTCTGACTGCTGCTCTGCCTACTTGTGGTCTCTCAAATAAATAAATAAAATCTTAACAAAAAAACCCCCATCATCTCCACTTTACATATTAAAAATCTGGGGCACAGAGAAGGTACAATAATGTTCTAGCCACACAGCAAGTAAGTGTTCCCCTACTGAATCTGGACAGTCACACTTCAAAAGTATGAGGTTAAGTCCCATGCTCTGCCTACCTGAGTGCTTGCCCCATACATTGTCACAGCTAATATTCAATATGTGTTGATCCAGTATAATGATCCAGCAATTATTATTGATTTAAATTTTAAGAAGAAATCCAAATGACCTAACAACAGAACTTTAAACATCCTTTTCAGAAAGGGATTCAGGCATCTGCATCACTTCCTTTATGTCCCTCTTTATCCCTATTTCTCAAGGGATAGCTCTACACAGCCCCCACAGCTCTGAGAATAAGATTCTGGATGTCTTTACATCTTTAAACTCCCTTTCCTGTCAGTCTGAGGTATTCTGCCTTCGGGAAGCCAATAGGGACATCTTTGGAGAACAACGTTTTAATGAGTTACATTTTTTTTATGATATTGATAAAACAAGTTGTAAATGTAGCTCACCCCAGGGGCAGCGTCTCGCTGTCGGTGCAGAACCCAGATCCTGGGGAAGAATTTCTGTCCCGGAGGGAGGGTGACTCCTTATCAGGAGCCAGAGGGGACTTCGGAGACCGGGGCCCTCTGAGACCCAGCGCATACCACAGTTTCCTATATATGGTCATTTGCAATCCGGGAGTCCGAGTCCTCACCTGCTGACTCAAATGCCTGCGGGGTGAATCATGAGTAGTGGCGTTGCAATCAAAGAAAAGGTGAGTCTTTTCAAGGAAAAGCAAACTTCTCAGATTCCCAACGCTCAATATCTAAATACACTTTTCTTCTACCACCTAAAACTTTTTTTTTAAAAGTGAAATAAATAGTCTACGTTAAGAGGAGCAAATGCTCACAAGGATGGGTGGGGTTCCAAGTTCTCAGAACCGAGGTCGAGCCAGCCTTTCCTGATGCCAGGCACCCAAAGGGAAGCACTGACTCTCTGCTTTTTTTTCTGTCCCCAACACGTTTAGGGCTGGGAAGGCTAAGATGGTCAGCAGGTTCCCTAAAAGTGAAGGTCTCGGGGCGGACAGCGGAGGTCAGTCTGCGCCCCGCCCTCACCATCGCTGGCTGACCCTCCTAAGGCACACCATTTTTGCTCCTCTGCGCCTCAGTTTCCTCCATTCTGAAATGAGGGACGTGGACTCTCTGCCGCCGAACCCCCGCGGCCGCCTGCTCTGGTCCGGGGAAGTGCGCCCGGTGCCCACCACTCCTAGCTGCCCGGCAGCCGCCGGCGACTCACGGGGAGGCGGACCTTACCTGCGGCGCGGCGGACGAATCCGGCGTGCGGGAGAACGGCGAAAGAGGGAGTGCTCGCAGGCCGCGGCTGCTACGCGCCCCTGGGGCCCGCGGCCGCGGCCGCACCCCTTCCTTCCGCCCCTCCTCCGGCCTCCCGGCTCCACCTGACCCGCGCCGGAGGCCCCGGGAAAGGCCGGCCGCGCCCCTCGGCCTTCGGAGCTCCACCGCTGCGCCCTCGCGCCGCACCCCTCCGCTTTCGGGGGTGTGCAAGCTCACCCTCGTCTCCCACCATTTTCATGCTGAACCCTATTTCCTCGGTTTTCAGTTCTTCACTTGCAGTTAGTTCTTCAGATCTATTGCAATGCTTATTTTGTTCAAGGCGTCGTGAATTCAAAGATCGGACTGTCCCTCCTCCCTTGCCTGCAACAGAGGGCGAACGCCTAACACCGGTGCCAGTCCTTCATATCTATCTAGCATTTACTTTGTGCCGGGCACGGTTCTAAAGTCTTTACGAGTATGCCCTCATTTAAATCTTGCAACAGCCCTATGAAGCAAATAGAAGTTTCTAGGGTATCCGAAAGCAGAGTTACTGTGAAACCTTTCCTAAGCTGAAATGGCGTGAAGTGAAGGAACAATCACCATTAATTTATTTTGAACATTCTCAGAGCCCCCGAACTAACTTCTCTTAGGCTTTTCTGATTCCTTAGACACATCTTGCCAACAGATGCAAAAATAGATCAAATCCAGCACAGGTGCTCATAGATTCAGTTCTCAGCTGTGGTGATCTGATGCTGAGATGCTCAGTGTAATCCCGGTCTCCAAGGAGCCAAATTGGGGGTGGGGAGATGGGCGGCACTCGGGCTCGGGGCGGGGGGGGGGGGGGGGGGGGGGGGGGGGGGGGGATGGTCTGCTCCCTCTATAATGAATGTCTGTTGCTAAACAAACGCTTAAGACTGTTTCCGATTTTGCCGTTTTTTTCCTTTCTTCTTTCAGTTAGCAAAAACACGTACTAATATTGTAGGTATTTGGTGACAGCAGAGAAAGGCTAACAAGGCACTTTGGAAAGTCAGGGATACCGGTACTGTGATTACCCACATTTTAGAAATGAGGAAACCTAGACGTAGGTATTAAGTAACTTCAGCAAAGTCACACCACACAGGGGGAAATGGCAGAGCTAGACTTTCGAACCCAGGTAATTTTGTTCTTCCTCTGCTAAGCTTATGGGCTGTCTAGTATGAGGATTCGAACCATAGACTTGGGGAGATAATGAAGTAGAAGGGCATTCTCGTCATGAGAAACAACAAAACAAATGAAGGAGGCTAAAAAACAAAGAAAGCCCTGATTGTATTGAGGGAATTGTGAGCAGTTGTGTATTGAAGGATATAGTAGAGAATGATAGAAGCTACCATTTTGGGGGTATCAGGCACTGGACTCAGTACCTGCTTGCATTCCCTCTTTTATCTTCAAGGCAACTCTAGTAAGTGCTGTTTTTCTCAGAATTTGCAGCAGAGGAAACAAGATTACAAAGGTCAAGTAATTTATCCAAAGCCACTTGAGTAAAAAGTGTCATAATGGGGACTCAGCACTGGCCTCAGCTCTTAGGTACATTTCCTTTGGGCAGGGCTGGATCTTGAATGACATGCTTCAAGCATTGGGGCATAATTTAGCAGTAGTAGGGAAATGCTGAAAGTGTTTGAGGGAGACTGGTAGACAGATCTAATTCATCCTCTAAACAGATAGTTATGCAGTTTCCATAAACAAGGAATCGAAAGAGAGAAGAGAAAATTAAAATCCTATAGGGAGACTCTAGTCTCTGCCACTTGGACCTCGAAAGTGAGGGTTAATTAGAGGTGGAACTGGGGCAGTTGTGGCAGTTTGGGCTGTTGCAAGTGGAATTCACCGTCCTTTGTCCTGCCTTTCATAGTTAGTTGGTGAAATGCAGCTGAAAGTTCAGGATGCCACAACAAAGGCCTGAGGGCAAAAGCAAAGGATGGAGGTCCTGATGGGCACTCTTTTTTTTTTTTTTTTTTATTGTTACTAAATTTTTTTTTTCCAGTGTTTCAAGATTCATTCCCCATTCCCCACACCCAGTGCTCCCCGCTTTAGGTGTCCCCAGTACCCACCACCAGGCTCTCCCGTCCCTCCACCCCCCTCCCTCCAAGTCCCTCAGTTTGTTTCTGTGTTCAAAGTCTCTGTTGTTTCGTTTCCCTCCCTAGGTTACCCTAGTTCCCATTTGCTTTCCTTCTGCCACTGTCCTCCAGTTTGTTGATGGGCACTCTTTCCCGAGAGAAGCAGGTGCTGCTCTAGGGTGAAGTCAGTTCTAGGATTTGTTCAAGATGCCAAGTTAAACAAAAACCCAGAGGGCTGGGAACAGCCTGACATGGGCACAGTCAAGAGCTATATCTTAGTCTGTTCAGGCTACTGTAATAGGCTCCCACAGACTGGGTGCTTATAAACAACAAAACACTATTTCTCACAGTTCCAGAGGCTGGGAAGTCCGAGATCAAGGCTCAAGCAGGTTTCATGTCTGGTGAGAGTGACCTTCCTGGTTCCAAGACAGTTGTCTTCTTGCTGTGCTTCACATGGCCTCAAGGGCAAGGGAGCTCTCTCTGGGGCCTCTTTCATGGCACAAATCCCATTCACGGCAGCTCTGCCCTTCTGACCTAATCATCCCAAAGGCCCACCTCCGAATACCACTGCTTTGCGGGGTAGGATTTTGACATATTAATTTTGGGAGGACACAAAATTTAGACCGTAGCAAGCAACTTACAATTCCCACAGTCTCTTCTTAAAAAGTTAGTACATAAAACTTTTAATTGTGCAATATTTTAAAGATACCAACAAGAATGAATGATATTATAATAATACTGACTACTTGTGTACTCATCACCCAGCTTTATCAAAGCTTAAACATTATGTTGTATTCATTTAGAATGTTTTCAAGATATTTTAAGAGATAAATGGATACCATTGATGTTCCTTTTGTGCTCTTTTGGATCCATTTGCCTTCCTCTTTCCCCAGAGGTAACCCAATAATAAATTCAGGGTTATTATTTCTGTGCATCTTGTTATACTTTTTTCCAAGTATCTATAAAGCCATAAATATTACATAATTGTTTAGCAGGGTTTTAAACTTTAAATAAATGATAACATATGCATATTCTTTGGCCAGCTCTTTCTGTTCAATGCTATCTACTCTGGTAGCTACAGTCACCACACTGTATTCCATTTTATGACTACATGGTTTATGCATCATTTTTCTGGTGATGGACATTACATTGTTCCAATATTTTTCTCCTATGAATAATCTGCAATGAACATTATCGTACATAGTTTCTTGTTCACAGGCATGTGGGTTGATGACATTATCACTTGAAAATAAATTAAGGAAGGAAAAAATAAAACACTGGAATGCTTGATGCAGGAAGTAGGTGGCTAGTAGAAGTTGTGATGAGGCTTGCAGATTAGGTGACTTCAAATAGTTTTTAAATGGGACAATATTGAGAAAAGTTTTGAGAGGTTGGGCTACTATATCAGCTACTGCTACCATAATGCCATATAACAAACCATCCTGAAATTCAGGGGCTTAAAAGATGTTATTTATTCTCTCAGATCAGTGGGCTGGCTGGGCTGGCTCAGCTTCATGTATTCATTCTGAGCCCAGGCTAAAAGGGCAACAGCTACCTGGAGATGACTCTTCTGGCGATGTCCGGGTGCAAGAGGGCACACTCACCTGCACAAGCACTTCTCAGAACCTTGCTTGGACCATGACTTCTAACATCCCATTGGACAAATAGGATGGCCAATCCTATTGCATGGGATGGGTGAACCGGGGGTAGGTCTGAACAGTAACCTAAGCCATTTTAGCAGTACCTAGAGAAGTGTTGAGGAGGGCTTGGGAGCTCCCAACGTGGCCAAACATTGTCAGATGGAACAAGGACAGCTAAAGAGGCTCCTACATCCAACATTAAGGTCTGGGGACAGTAAGAATACTGAGGGTCTCAGCACCTCAGGAGAATGTTAACCACAGAAATAAGACCTTCTGAGGAAAAAGAGCTGAACCCATAAACTATCAAATATTATTTTGGTTTTTGAAACAACAAAATAATCCACAATGTAGCTCACTTTTTTCAAGCACCAGCCACATGCCAAGTCCTGTTCTGAATGTGTTACACATCATCTTACTTAACTTTCGTCTCAACCAAATGACATAGGTCCTAGTAAGTATTATTTCTTAGAGCTGCATAAACTGTACAGTGTGAGTGAGATCCTGGGCCAAGGTCACATAGCCAGTAAATCAGGTACTTAAGCTTCAAACCCAGTCAGCTGGCTCCAAAGCTTATCTTAATCATGACAATGATAAATCTACATATAATGCCAAGAGGTTGACCCATGGGGTTTGTGTGAGAATGAGGGGGAGGAGAAAGGACTAGCAGGTAATCTAGGTGAAGCCATTCTTTTATGTTCTAAAACTCCACAGTTATAGTCACATTCTTTAATAATAGAAACAGCCATTATTCATGACCCCTTGTTAGCTCAGTTGACAAGGAAAGAAATACAGATTAACTGCCTTTTCTGGGTCCCTCCCATTTTTGGAAGTAAATCATTCAACAAAAGAGAGACCCATGGGCAAACTGTTGGTTGACATGCAACAGTAGGAGAGGGGCAGATGGTTTGAGTCTTCTCACTTCTGTGGTTCAAAATTCTGTACGAAATTATGACGGATCTGTACGGTAAGCAAAATAATGGCCCAAAGTAATCCCTGGCAACTTTAAGTATGTTATGTTACATGGCAGGGGGAACTATGGTTGCAGATGGAATTAAGGTTGCTAATCAGATGATTTTCATATAAAGAGATTATCCTGGAATATTAAGGTGGGCCAAGTATAATCACAAGGGTCCTTATGTGGGGAAGAGGGAAGCAGAGGCTGAGCAGAGAGATGGTGGAGTGAGATAGACTCAACTGCTCATTGCTAGCTTTGAAGATAGAAGGGAGGATCCCAGGAATGCAGCGGAGCTGTAGAAACTAGATAAGACAAGGAAATGGGTTCTCCCTTGAAGACTCTACATAGGATGCAGCCTGCCAACACTGATTTTAGCCTAGTGAGACCCATTTTGGACTTCCGACCTCTAGAACTCTAAGATAATAAACTCGTGTCACTTAAAGCCACTAAATTTGTGGTAATCCGTTACAGCAGCAGAAGGAAGCGAATTCAGCATTCCTGTGGGCAAGACCTCCACTGGGTGCCCTTTGCCTCTACCCTCCAAGCAGTGCAGTGAGATCCTGTTATCAGAGCCAGTGTTAGGGCCTGCTTGGCCAAAGGGCAGCCATAACAGGTTCTGTAACCCCCCTGGTGACTTGGGCCTCTACTTATCTGTAACTCACTGATGGTTTAGGCCTCTACTTACTGACACAAGGTCGGCCTTGGGCTTATCGGGACAAACAGAATGAGGGCAGTTGTGCATCTTGCTTCAGTTTCTGGAATGTTTGGGTGGGATAGCGTTTCAAGCATTCCAGGAACTGGAAAGTTCGGGATGTTATCTCACCCAACCAGGTCATGTGCAGCTGTCTTGTGAAATGTGTGTGTAATCACACCCATGCTTGCTGTTTGAAATGCATATAAACCTCTGAAACCTTGCATTCAGGGTCCTTGTTGAAACCCGCTGCGCAGGGAAAATATTTGGACCCCAGCTAGCTGGAAATGAACCTCGCTGTGTGACTTACGTTATCCTGAGTGTCCTCCGTTCTTTATGGGGTGGTGGTCCGCACAGGACCTGATCAACAGTAATTGAATGAATCTGGTCACTGCTAAGAAAATATAAAAAGAAGAGGAATAGTTGAACTTCCTCAGTTAATAAAACTATCTGAAGACGGTTACATGGTTAAAACATTTTTTTTTAAATTCTAAAAAGACATCCATCAGTCTTGACTCTTAACCCCCCCACCCCCCTCACGCCCCATCTCTTCTGCTCACTGCTGCCCCCTTCAGGTAAGCACTTTCTTTAGTTTCTTGTATATTCTTTGTTTGTTTAGGTAAAATCAAGCCAAACAAATACACATTCCTATCTCTTTCTTTTCTTACACAAAGGCAGTATTTTTTTTTTATAGTTTTGTACCTTACTTTTCTCAATTAATTTATTGCTTTTTGATCAAAACAGAGGTGTGGATTTATTTTAATTAAAATTCATTGTAAATATTCATCAACTGTAAACTCCCTAAAAATCATAACACTACCTTTTAGGAGCTACACAAGAGTAAAAGAAAATAATGTGACCTAGTTCAGATATCAATGAGTTTATAATATAACTGAAGTCAAGACCAGCTCCTGGGACGCTAAAGTCAGTAATTCAAGATGCTTTATAATTTGTTATATATAATGCTAAATTCTGGGGAAAGGACTTGTGGCTTTAGAAAAGGGACACTAAAATTTTGGGACAGTAAGGGAAGTAAGCAAGGCAATCTGAATAATTTTAACTTTATCACTTGAAAGAATTCTTACTTTCTTTTTTATTTTTACTGTGCCCCGTATTTCTCAATTACAGCATTTAAGTTCACCTTACTGCCATCGCTATGGTCTTGAGAAAAGTTTTGGTGAAAATATTAACTTGAAGAAAAGGATTAGAACTAATCCACTGTCATTTAGATGCCTGCGAACTTTTGGTTTGGTTTATCTACAACAACTCAATCGGTCAGAAGGCATTTTTTTCCAGTCTTTCAGCAGGATAATACATGATGCCTTTAACAGTATCAGGGGCTGCTGGGACTCAGGGAGATCTCCAGCAGTGGCTCTTTGGGCCCGCACAAGGAAACCCATTAGAAGAGCAAATTCCCTCAGACCTACCCCAGAAACCTACTGTTTTAATAAACCCTCCAGCTGATTTGGATGCAGACTAGAGCTCGAGGACCGTTGGTTTAAGAGATCACCATTCCTTAAATGGAAGAGGAGCTGCATTGGGAAAATAGAGAAACAGCCTTCCTAAAGGAGCCAGAGCACAGGGAGCCTGCTGGATTCACAAATCTAAAGTGATGATGAGCTTACTTCCAAGGAAGATGTGATGTTCTGTCTTCTGTTCTACATCGCAACTCCTGCCGCCCATTCAGAGGATAAACTATTAAATAGCACCTCATCCTGGAAAACTCTGGGATTAACATAGTGGCTGGAGGTGGCTCTCTCTTGAGAAGCTATTATTTATACCAGACATTGAGCAATGCCTTTGCAGATATGGTCTTATTTCACGCTTACTAACCAGTTTCGATTCAGTGTGAGTAGCTCTATTTTGCAAATACAGAGACAGGCTCCAAGGGCTTGGGGAACATGCACAGGTTGTGTTCTGCACAACCAGGAAGTACTAGGATTGGATTTACATCCAGAAGGAAATGAGCAATAGGTGGTGGTAATGTAGGATTTATTTGAATTGTTTCAGGTTCAGGGTTTAACCTCTTTGGTTTCAGGATGACAACTTTATGGAAATTGGGGAGGGTATGTGCTATGGTGAGTGTTGTGAATTGTGTAAGACTGATGATTCACAGACCTGTACCCCTGAAGCAAATAATATATGTTAATAAAAAACAAAACAAAATAAAACAAAACACACTCTAACCATTTTTTGATTTGTTCTCATTGTAGCAACTGCCCAGTTACTATCTTTTAGACTAGAACTATGCGATGGCATGATTATAAAGCTGATATTTTTTTCCTTAAAAGGTTGAATTTTTTCAGAAGGAAATGTTGAATGATAGCAGTGATAAATATTAAGATCTCAGGAACCAGGTTTGTAGTAATTCAGAAAGAGAACCCAGAAAAGATTATTTGATAATATTTTCACCGTTCTGAATACATAGAACTACTTTATAGTTTCAGAAGCAGATAATTTTTCCTATATCACTTTCTCCTCCTCTAAATAGAACAACTTGGGAGTCAGATATAAGATTTTAGATCAAAGTTATTGAGGTATATTTAAAATATATGCCAGAATGAGAGACAAAAACTAATAAAAGTAGATTTTTTTAAAAAGATTTTATTTATTTATTGTTGGACAGAGAGAAACACAACTATAGAGGGAACACAAGCAGGGGGAGTGAGAGAGGGAGAAGCAGGCTTCCCGCCGAGCAGGGAGCCCTACAGGAGCCCGTTGCAGGGCTCAATCCCAGGACTTTCGAGGATCATGACCTGAGCCCAAGGCAGAAGCTTAACGACTGAGCCACCCAGGTGCCCCAATAAAAGCAGATTTAATTGACCAAGTGGTTGTAGATATTAAATGTTTGCTCTTATGATGGTGTGCTGAGGCTGGCTTGACATGCAAAAATGAATTACTACAGTTTTAGGAATTTTGCATGCAAACAAAGCCATTATTAAATATTAAACAAACACAAACGTGGGGCAACTAGGTGGCTCAATCAGTTCTTAAGCGTCTGCCCTTGGTCCAGGTCATGATCTCACGGTCCTGGGATCACCTCCTGTGTTGGGCTCCCTGCTCAGTGGGGAGCCTACTTCTCCCTCTCCCTCTCCCCCTCCCCCCTGCTCATGCTCTCTCTCTCTCTAATAAATAAATAAAATCTTAAATAAAAAAAGGAAAATTTACAGAATGTAGGCAGATTAAGTTAAAGGAATCCACACTGATGGTGAAGCCTCTACAACTCGGAACAGGATGAAATAATTACTACCTTTACCCTTGTAGGGTGATGGAGGGATGCTGTCATCAACTTTTTGAGCACTGGAGTGTGGAAGAGGGGCTGTGCCTCAGGAGGGAACGAACCAGAACCATCCATAGGGCAAGGCAGTGGGGAGTAGGAGGGAGGGATAGACACACCTTAACTTCTTTCCCATCAGCATCTCCATTTGGCCAATCTCAACAGAAGCCAAGGGGCACGGGAGCCTTGGAAAAGCATCTCTGGAAAGTTGGTTTCCTAGAGCACGAACAGGGCAGAGGATCGGTGTGGAGAGAGAGGAGCAGCAAAGGGACTTTTGGAGTCACTAGTACTGAGCATTGGTACATTCTGGACACATTTCTTATGAGGAATATTGAAGGGAGACCTCTTGAAACTGTCTCAGAGGGTGCGAGTCTCGTAGACTTTCATAACTTTAACTGGTCTTGGAACAAATGAGCCAGGGGTAAAACTGCTGGCTTCTGTGGTCGCTTGTTTGTTTCAGAGTTACAGGGTGGGTCTGTCTTTTTGTATAAATTAAGTGACCACGGTTTTCATGACAAGCATTAGATCTAAGTTACAGGAGCTTTGGACCATTTTTAAACACCAATTTGTGCCCGTGAAGGGTTTGCGGCCAAGACTTGAAATCCTGGTTTTCTTCTGGAACTTTCAAAGAAAATTACCCAGGACAATGACATATGACTATCTCCTAGGGCTGCTGTGAGGGCTGCATGAGGCCGAAAAGGTAGAGGAGTCACTGCTCTGGATGCTGGGTGTGCCTGATTTATTACTTGGTCTCGTGCCCTGGGCTACTAGCTACTCTCAGGACCCCATTGTAAAGGGCTCTTAGAGTTCTCTGAGGCTCCTCTGGGGCCAGAATCTCTATTATGCAATCCTGGCATTTTAATATTAGGCCGGGACATATGAAACAACTGATACTGGACTATTTTTAACCAACAAAATCAACAGTTATATGGTGCTGAAACTCTTGAGATATTCTCAGCATTATCTCCCTCTCCTGTTTCTTCAAAACCTTTGTTGGTGAGGTGTTACAAAATCTCAGCGAGAACTCGTTTTCTGCCACTCACCCCCAAGTTTTCTAAATTTTATGCCTATGAAGTTTCAGGTGTCAGGAAGCATTTTTATAGCCAATCCTAAATCCTAATGACTCAGAGATTGGTTCCTGATACAGCTTCTCTAGGGGCCAGAGAGAAATGTGCTCCAGGGCTTAGAGCCCCACTGTCAGGCAAGGGGCAATCACAGGAAACTGCAAGGAAGTGAAGTTTACACCAAGTCCCAGTCGTATCTACAGAAATCCCAGGCAGGGCTGTGGCCTCCTTTCCCCAGAGTTTATGAAAACACGCTTTCTCAAGTCTTGCTGAGTTTACAAACGTGCCACGAAAAGGTGCCAACAGAGTTCTCCTGGTCTCTGTCGTTGTGTTTGTTTTTTTAATATAAAGCAGCTCCCGGGGGGGGGGGGGTTACCCACGCCCAGGCTCACAAAACCCCAGGACTTTGGGGGCTCAGTTGCTTTCTGACTCTGCCATTTTCCCTTCACATGCCAATCAACTTATCTGAGCCTTGATCATCTCTCCAGGGTAAGTAAGGGATGCCTCACAAGTTTTTGTGAGTACATGAAAGGACCCAGCCACTCTCACACATACCAAGGATCCTAAGAGGGTTCGATGGTAATCAATACAGCATAAATAATCCCTCTCATTGTCTCATGCATGGACATTTATATTCCTCTTCATACTGGGGTTTCAACTGATTGCAGAAAATGAGCTTTGATGATCTGGGGCTGTGTAGTGTCTTCTTCGTCTGACTCACAGCTCGGTCCATGTGTGTTTCAGATTCAACCCTTCAGGCAGGTTTTCTCCAAAGAAATTTGCCTCAAATTTCGGAATGATTTTGCCCCCTTAAAGGTGATGTATTATGTTAATGATGTGAAAATCTAAAAAGAACATGGCAAAAAAAATGCAACCAGATTGTCATTTATTAATACAAATTTATGTAGTGGCATACGCTATTGGAGAAACCAGAAACTGATAACGCACAAACTGGTATTAGAAATACAAAGATCATTTGAGTCAAGAAATCAGGTTGACAGCACCACAAATGTTTCACTCAGTCTGAGCACGTGTGTCGTACCCAAGAACAACGGATACCTACAGGACACTGAGACTGAATGTTGTAAGACTGTGCAAACACCATCCGACACAGCTTCCACACCCAGCCGGGGAGTCTGCAGGTGGCCTCCAGGAGGCCTGGCGACCATAACAGGACAGCAAGGCAGAAAAAAGGTACAGACTCCTCTCTCTTTCAACCTTCACAGCCAGCGTGGGAGAGAAAATAGCACCCCCCGACGGCTTCCTGCTTGTCCTAACGGCAAGGTATAGAAGCTTAGTAAAACACACACAAGGCATTAGTGAACAAGTTAGAGAAATTGAAAGGAGAGCTTTGACTGAAATAGAATCTCACATCAGTGACCAAATTATCGGATCCCTCCATGAACCAGAAAACATAAAAGAAATGAGAAACTGTATCAAAGGAGTAAATCTCAACGTCATACCTCTTAATACTTTCTATTTAATAAGTGTGCATCCAAGAAACAGGTACCAGTGTTCAAACAAGTATACGGAGTGGGGGGAAGAGCAGAAAGGGAGGGAGGCAGGAATAGTCCTAGGCTCTCTTTTTGCACAGAGAGCCCATGGTCTCATGGGTCCTCCCAGGATGTTGCCCTTGTCGCTCAAGACCACGCACATGGAGGCGGTTGAAAGCACTTGGAGGTCTTGGTCTCCATCTCTTCCCACTCGGTCTCTTCACTCTGAGAATGTCTGCACTCTTCCCCTGAGTGTGTCCTCCTCAGCAGGAGGGGAAGGGATGTGCAAGAATATGTGAGCAAAGGCAATGGTGTTGCTTTAGTGTGGAAGCATTCTGGCAAGTGGGAACAGTGATAAATAACAGGCTAAAGCAAAAGTTGCTCCACAAATGATAGGCTTTGTGTCCTTGCAGAATTAGCATTAACCTTCTAGGTTGTTCTGGAGAAGATCCCACACCAGCGTGATGAGCTCTCTAGCCATGAGACACGAGTTCTGGATGCTCTTGAGGGTAATTCAGAAGTTCTGCCCCACACCGCCCAAGCTGGTCTCAAGGAGCACATGACCAGTCCGGGGTTTCAGGTTTGGGGCTCACCTTGTTCTAGCTTCTCCTGAAAACTTCATTCACCTCAGGACACTAAGTCAGACTTCCCTCTAGACGTCCTGCTGATTCAGTTTCAACTTCTGCTAATATGTTCTTAGGCTTTATCTGTTGCATTGTCCTAAAACCACTGCTAGAGTCATTCCTATGTCACATGGTGCTTCTTTTTTCCAGTGAGGTTACTTTATTATCCAAGCAGAAGAGGCAGATTTGGGTGTTTTTGTTTTGTTTTTCCTATCTGCCCATGCTATCTCGCCGTCATCCTCTGTCACACCCCTTCTTGAATGGATTCCTCCGCCACTCACCCATGACATCATTCACTTGTTTACCTGACAGATACTTCGGGAGGGCTCCTTCTGGGCAAGACACTGCTGAGGAGCCAAAGGCATGGCTGGCTCGCACGGTCCTTTTCTCAAGAGCTTGGTGTCTGGTAGAGAAGCCGAAAACCGTTCACAGCTCATTCTTTCCAGCTTTCCAGAACTGAAGTGTTTGCAGTGTGGAATGTTCTCAAAGAGCTTGGGTCATGAGAATACAAACATGACCCAGAGAGCTGCACTGCTGCTCGCCGGTGGTTATGGTGCGCCATGCACCAAGAAGAGAACATGTCTTTTACGCCTCGGGAATGAAATTGTGCCTTCATTTCAAAACAACATGACACGCATGCTTGTGTTTTTGCCAGTCAGGCAAAAAAAAAAAAAAAAAAAAGAAAAAGAAAAAAGAAACACAAAGGCAAGCTGTGTGTCCACTTCGTACAAAATCCCAAAGCTGCTATTCATACAGTAAATCATTTTAAAGCCATGTGTGTATGGCCTTGTCACGTGCTAATGTGGTAAAAAATAAATGCCTGAGCTACCAGAAAAGAACCCCCCAAAAGAGAAATCCCTGAAAACCCTGTCCTGGGATCAGTGCCTTCATCTGCTGTGAGCGTTGGTACTTTATCTGTTGTGAGTATTAGTCACCATCTATTAACTCAGATTTCACTCTGAGCTGGGCTTTCTCCTAATTTGCTTTATTCAAACGAATCACTTACTTTCCTGAAACCCTTGCAAAATACAAAACTCGCAGCTAGCAAAGTGCACAGGTTTGTCTGTTACCGGACTGGGCCAAGCCTGGGGTGGCAGGGTAGTGAGCTGGGTTTTGTAAGCATCCACGGCCATGTGGAAAAAACAGGCCAGGTGCACTATCTTGTTTTGCAGCATTCTCTATCAGGGAGGATGTCCTGACGTGTCCTCGGCGCAGTGTAAACCCGCGGGCACAAGGACGTCTCCCTGGGCCTCGGGGGGCTCTGCATCACTAACATGTTCGAGGTGCTGCTCAGGCCCCTCCTCTCCCCGGGTTTCAGTCTGCCCTTCTGGAAGGCGGGGTTCACTGTGCCAGACGTCTGGCTGGGGAGCTGTGCTGTTTCTCCCACAAGTTGTGGCACAGAGCTCTCATCTAGGGCACTTTGAAACCTCCAGGCAAAAAGGCTCTGGGAAGCAAAGGACAGTTAGAGGCCACTCTAACTGTGCAAAGCTGTCAAGTGGATACAAAGAGCAAATGTACAGGTGGTGCTGATTTGCAGAATTTTGAATGGAATCAGAGTGTCAGCGATCCAAATTCTGCTGTCCGGAGGCCCTGGGGAAAGCCCAAGGAGAAGAAAGCTGGAGGCGGGGGAGGAAACCAATGGCCCTGAACTGCCGCCCCTGTCCCTGCGCCTGGAGACCTGCCACCGCACCTTCCCCAGTCCGCTAAGCTCCATCAGCTAGCTGAAAAGTCTAACCCCTGGCCAATACTGAAATGTGTGCTTTCTAAGACCTGCCTTACAGAAGGAGCAGTCCATAGTGCTGACGGTATTCAAGAGCTCTCCCGAAAGAACTCTGCTCCAGAACTCTGGGGTCTCGGTGGTTCTTTGTCGTATGAGGTAGCTCAGTTGTGAGTTGATGCATGTGATGTGTGCCTTCCGCCACTCAAAGCTATAGTTTTCCCTTTTTAAACTGCAAGATTATAAAAATACCAGTATTTGACCCCCGTTTTTATAAAAATGATTTAAAAAAATACACAAAAAGGATCGGTCTCCTCGGTTAAACTTCCGTTCCATCCTGCAAATTGTTGTGAACTCTGACTTCCAGATTCAGTTTTTTCACTTGAGCACCTTTGAACACATACACACCCTCGGCGTCACTCAGGCTGTTGACGTTCCGCACGGTACAGTAGTGTCTGCTCACGTTCTTCTCCAGCCTGTCCGGGCTCCTCTTGGACATATCCACCTTGGTGTTCAGGGGGTATTCCTCGAGAACGTCCTGTGTGGGCGGTTTCTTCCTCTGCTTCTGGCATTTCCTGGTGAGGAAACAAGCCACCAAAAGCACCAGAAGGAGGAGCATTATAGCAGCGAGGATGCTGCCAATAGATGCCCCAGTCGGGGACAGAGAGGCGGCTGCCACTGGCTCCTGCATGTCGAGATTCAGGGACTTCATGTTGGTGCCATTCTTGACTTGGTCCCCTTCATTGTCATAGATGAGGGAGTCGTCAAGGGTCAGATGGCCACTGGGGTCCACCAGGTCTCTTCGGTCGCGCCTCAGAGGCGCTGTGAGAGAGCGCTGGACCCGGGGCCCTGAGATGGTGTCGGGGCCAATGATGTAGATCACCTGGAGATACCACTGGTGTCCTGCTTCCACCTGTGGGAGTATGGAGACAGAGAGACAAAGCGCCCACATCACCACTGCCCACAGACCACTTCTTAAAGAAGGAAATGGAATAACCACAAGCTTTGACCAACAGTCTCAATGAAAGCATTAGCAGAGGTTGGTGTCTACTAGCCGAGAATTGAACCAAATATTATAGGTTCCATTTTATTTTCAAACTAGGGTCATCTTGGGCCAACTATTCACATTCTTTTCTGCTTCCTTATCTGTGTATGGATGAGCCCTAAGAATTTATCTTTCATGGTCTCTTCAGCTAAGTACATACTGAGGTTTGCCAGTCTTTACCAATAGCAGTGAAGTAATAGGATTAATAACCATGTTGATTCCCAGGAACCTTCACTTGTTTGTCATGCTAACTTACTGTTTATTGATGAACTTCAGCTAAACTAGAGTCACTCAACAAATATCCACTAAACACCTATTCTGTGCATAATATGCAGATACAGGACATAAATTTCCTAAATCTGAACACTTCCTGGGTCATCCCCTGCGCAGTTAAATCACCGAGAATTTTACTGCCATTTCCTGAACTGAAACCCCCCTCAGTTTTGAACTAACATCTGAGGGATGGGGACAGTTCTGAAATACAAGGTCACAGATTTCTACTTGAAGACAGGAAAAACTGGAATTTGATTTTGGAAGTTCATACTTATTACTGGATCTTAGAGTACTTTTGCTCATCAAATACTAGTAATTCTTGTCATTCTAAACTGCTCTACTTGTGTTTATGTCTTTGTTAAATGTTTTCCACATGCCTGTGAAAATCAGCTGGTACAGCATAGAGCCAAAAAGGCAGGCAGTACGGAAGAGTTTAGGAAAAACTAGAGCATATGAACCCCTGAAGCACACAGTGACAAGTGACTACAAGCAAATAAAATAATTTTATTATTGCTGTGGTCTATTGAAAATTTGGGGTGAATGGGGCCCCTGGGTGGTGCAGTCAGTTAAGCATTGACTCTTGGTTTTGGCTCAGGTCATGATCTCAGGGTTGTGAGATAGAGCCCCACTTCTGACCCTGCATTCAGTGGGGAGTTTGTGATTCTCTCTCTCCCTCTTCCCCTCTCCTTGCTCGTGCTCTCTCTCTCTCTCTCTCTAAAATAATAAATAAATAAAATCTTTAAAAAATCAGGGTGAATGATAAGCTTAACACGAATAAAAAAGACCTACCAGCAAGAACGCTATAAAAAGAGACTAATAGTCCAGAGATGATGTCGTCTTCCTTTTCGTAACTTTTAAAGTGGTCTTGGTCTTATGCTTCTCCTCCTTTCATCACACTTACCTTATAGAGTGCGTCTACTTTCAGAGTAAATCCGTCCACACCCGGCATGCTTCTGACCACGTGGAAATCAGGCAACTCAGAAGCAAAGTGGGCCTCAAAGGGCACATCATGGAAGTACTTATCAGTTACTTCGGGCTGACTGCGGTCCTAGAATTTCAGAAGAAAAGAAATGAAAGGTTTAGAAAGATGGAACCACTGACCTGGCAGATGGAGGTCACTGGGAGGAGAAAGGTGCTCTCCACCCTGGTCTTGGGTTGGGTCAGGAGAAGATGTGTTACAGAAGCTCTTTCTTAAGTCAACCACTGCCTCTGGGCACCCGTGCTCCCTTGAAGGAAGGACACTTGGTGGATTCCTTGAGCTCAAAGCTCAAAGAATGGGACAGCCTAGACAACAAATAGTTCTCAAGCCTTCTGGTCTCAGGGCCCCTTACACACTTAAAAATCAAGGAACCCAAAAGTCTTTTGTTTACAGGATTTATAACTATCAATATTTATTCTATTAAAATGAACACTGAAAAATAAGAAAATACTTATTTTCTAATTCATTTTAAAGTGGCAATGAAAAACCCACGGCATGTTGACATACGTAACTTTTTTTTTTAGAGAGAATACCTAGATTCACCCCTACCTTCTCAAAGAGAGCTGGCATTGTTTTACATTTTTTGCAAATCTCTGGAAAAGAACTGGAGTCTCATAACTTCTATATTGACTCAGTTGTGTATGTTAGTTTAGCTGAAGTATATGAAGAAAATCCGGCCTCACACAGATGTATATTTGAAAAAGGGAGAAATGATTTCATAGTTTTTTCAGATAATTGTGGATATTCCCTCTGATACCAAATCAAACTCGGTAGGTGGTATTTTTAGAAGATTAGTTACAATGCAGAATTTGAAACCGTATCAGTAAACCTTTCATACTCTCTATACTCATGAGGGAATTAGTGTGGGGGGAAAAAGTGAGCATCATTATATTATTATGAAAGTAGTTTTGGCCTTGTGGACTCCCTGAAAGAGAATCAGGGATGTTCAGGGTCCAACCTCAGAAACACTGGTTCAAACTCTGAGAAACACTGGCCTCGACTTCCTTTTTCTTGGGACGTTCGTAAGAGCTTGTCTTGTTACCCACTGTAAGCACCACATCTGGTAACATGTACTAGCACCTCGCTGATCAGAGAGAAACAATAAGAGTAATACGTATATGTATAGAGAGAATACCATCAAGAGTAATACGTATATGTATAGAGAGAATACCATCAAGAGGGGGGGTTCCATCTGCTTGAGGCAGAATTCACAGGGAAAGAAATCAGCTTGGGTGTCAGCTATTTAAAACTAACAGTTAGCATACCAGCAGCAGAAATCTGTGTTTCAGGTGTTTGTTTGGCTGAATGCATCCATACTGTGGCCCTTCATTGTAGATTGTCCCCGTGGGATCAAAGAAAGGCACATAGCCATCCTTTCCAGTACAAAGATAGACTTTCTCCAGCTGGAGTTTGTAAGCAGAATTAAGGTTTTGTTCTGGATTCCAAAGTACTCGGCCATAAAGGATTTGACCTGGAAAGATTGAGAGGCATTAATTAGGTCAGACTTTAAGATTAAAGAGAAAGAAATGTCAAGGGTAGGAAGGATTTAACACACTCCCTTAGAGTCTCTCTATGAAGCACTCTCTGATTCCATGTACCCTTCAAATACTCATTCATTCATTTATAGCTTCTTTTATTCCATAAACATTAAGCATTTAAAGTGTGCCACAGACTCAGGTGTACATAGGGGATACAAAGGTGAGTGAGATGCACTTGAGAGGACAGAAATAAAACCTAACCAATTGCTAAAAATGGCACTGCTGACATTTATCAAACTTGTAGTATTTGCTAGGTACTGTACTAAGTTCTCCCCATAAAAGAAATTCATGCAGTACTCCGATTTTATAGACAAGGAAGTCGAGGCACTGAGTGGTTAAGTGACGTGGTGAAGGTCACAAAGCTAGTAAGTGGGGGTGGTGGGATTCAAAGTCAAGGGACTTGGGCTCTAAAACACTATGCTGTTAGGAACCACAATAGAGGAAGGTACATAATGTTACATGAGCATATAGCTGAGCCTAGAAATCTGTCTGGGAAGAGGTATGGAAAGGTTTAAAGATAATGTTTGAGCAGAATCCTAAAGCTTGAGTAGGCATTTGAGCATCTGAGGTAGGAGAGTGGGGAGAGCACAGTAGGCAAAAGAAAGTGCCGGCACAAAATACAGAATGCTGGAAGGGCATGAGTCCTGATGTAGCTACTGTCTCCTTAGTACCAGCTATGGCACTTTCTTTATTTCTACTTTCTTCCCTTATACTATTTTATTTATACTTCCCAAGAGCCCAAGACAGGTTCAATTATTAACCTTATTTTAAATAACGTGTCTGAGGTTTTATAGCTGTGACATGGGAGGATGAGAATTTGAGAACAATCTGTCATGCAGAGCATTTGCTATGTGGCACTGAGTAGGTCAGTGTGACCAGAGAGGAGAATGGTTAGAGGTTCTGGCAGGAGAGACTCCTGGGCTCCTGGGAAGATAGGCTAAGGTGCTGGAGAGCATGGACTTAGCTGTATAAGAAATGGGGAATGCTAGAAGGTTCTAAGCAGGGGTGTAATACCAACACACTGGGGCTTCAGAAACATGGAGAATGGAGGAAAGACAGAGACTAGAGTCACAGAGATAAGGTTGGGGCCTACGCTAATGCTCTGTAAGGTATCTAAGATATAGCTGTGAAGCACGGGATGAACTCAAGAAATGTCCGCAGGTCGGATTCCACTGATCTTAATGACAGATGGGAGGCCAGGAGAAGTAGAGGAACATACTGAGGTTTTTTCCTGGGGCACCTGAAGGCTGATGATGCAGTCAACATAGCATCGGATGTGGTAGGAGGGAGATAAGTCCTATTCTAGATGCATCTAAGTGTCTGAAAGACATCCATCTGAAGAGGCTTGGTAGTTCCAGACCCACATGTGGAAAGGTAGAAATGAAGTTTGGAGAAATCAGGGTAAAGTCAACTCTTAAGGAATGGTTGTGGAGGAGTAAAAGAATATGGAATTCAGGGCAAAGGGATGGGCCATGCCAAAGGGATGACCAGAGGTAGCAGCGAAGTAAGACCAGAAGAAGGCACACACGGAACCTAGGGACAATAACATGGATGGCAGAGGATGAAGACCCAGGGCAGGAGGATGAGAAGTGGCCAGAGAAGCAAGACAGTGTCAGGTGAGGCTGAGGCAAAGGAAACCCAACAGGAAATAAGTGTCAAAATCCACAAATTTGGTGTCATTGACAAAAAGAGAGTTCTGAGCTATGCGTGGTGGGACAACCCTAGCCTGCAACAGGTAGATGGAGATGAAGGGCCATAGAGATAGTGTATGCTCATGGCTCACTCTTTGAAGAAGTTTCTCAGAGAAAAGAACAGGAGAGAACAGACTTCTCTTATGGGCAGCACTTGAGTATGTTTTTTAGGATGAGAGAAAAAGCTCAGATATGAGGAGAAGGTTAAAGGAAGAGAAAAGGCAGAATGGGGCCATTGAGAGAAGAAAGGCAGATAACTAATTCATTTATTCAATCAATAAATATTTATCAAGCACCTATGCACTGGTGATCTGATGCGCAAATTTGATATCTGATCAAAATCTACTCATGGAACTCATAGTCTAGTGGTAGAAATAAGCAACAAGTAAAGAAATATGTAATATATATTAAGAATATTAAGAACAATGTTAAGAACTGTGAGAAGTACTATAAAAATGAACAATGTTCTATGAAAGTAAAAAATATGGACGTCTATGTTCAATTGTCTGGTGTGGTCAGGGAAAGCCTCTTTGAGGTAGTTAACAATTAAGAAGGGACCTGAAGGAGAAGAAAGTGCTACCCATCTGAAATATCAAGGAAACCATGTTTGGGGCGAGGAGGGGGCAGAAGAACCATTTCTAGTAGTGCAGGCATGATGGAGAGTACACAGACATTTGGCAACCCCGTGGCTGGCAGGTAAGGGGGAGGTCATGTTGCAATCTCTCTCTCAGTAACTGAGAGATAAAGCAACTTCCCGAAGTCAGATAGCATGTTAGAATCTGGTTGGAAACCCTACTCTTCTTACCACTCAGACCAGTGTTTTTCCACAGCACCACACTGCTAATCATTAGAGTACCAAGTATTTGACCTATTGTGAACAACATGAAGGAAGGATAGGATTCTGTTCCTTGACTAAATCCTGGCTGTCCTGGAACCAAGCCCAGGGGAATCTTCACTGGAGAGTGGCCTGAAAGCCTATGAGCAGAGATGCTGGTCATCTGCCCTAAAGCATCTCAAGTCTAGTCAGAGTCTCTTTCTGTCGGTGAATGAAACAACTTACCTTTTGAGAAGGCCCCTTTGTAATCCATTTCTGCCAGGGACATATCAGATGTATTGGGATCCATCAGGAACACCTTCTCATTATTGCAGAGCTGAAATTCAGTATTGAGTGAATACACAACTGGTACAGGGCGGTTGGTCTGCTGGAATGCAATGGGGATCAGGAATCTAAACACAGGAGAAACAAGAGCTCCTTGAGAGCAAGGTAAACTTTGCAAACTTAGCGCTATCCTCACTTCCCACCCTTCTCAGAATTGTAAACCGTGCTTTGTTGCAGGTGTTAAATAATCATCAAATAAAGAGATATGTGTAGTAGAAGAACTTTACTAATTTGGAGCATTATGAGGTTAACCTGTTCTTTTGAGTAGCAATAATCTAATTCATCAGACATCTTTTGTACTCTTTCCTCTTCCTAGCCCTTTCATTCGGAAGTTCCCCAAGGTTGCTCTTTGATTGCTGAAGGATTCACTGCCATGGAGTCCTGCCTAGACTTCTCCTTCCTAGATCTGCCTGTTTTAAAACTTTGACTCTTTCAACCTGACCCAAACTTACTTATCCTATGTCCCACTCTACCAGACATTGGTAAACAATACTCTTTTGCCTCACTTCTTACTTCAACCTCCCTGGCCTTCCTTCTTGGTCTTTCGTATCTGCTCTTTTCTTCCAGCCTCTGGCACATAAGGGCTCCTCCAGCCAGACTGGCCTTCTGTAGGTCTCCTGACACGTTCTCTACTCTGTATTCCTACTGCTTCAGGACTCACTTTTCGACAAATATTCACTGTGCTTTTATTATATGATAGGCATTGTTCTAACAATGGGAATTCATTTGTGAACAAAGCATATGCTCTCAGGGACAATATGTTCCCATGGGAGTTGGTTAATAAAATAAGTTCAAAAACATATAGAATATGAGAAGGAAACAGGTGATGAAGAGAAATACGAGGCAGAGAAAGGGAATGCTAGGAAGAGGTTCAGCTGGAAATTTTAAATTTGGCGGTCACAGAAGGCCTCAGTGGGAAGAAAACTAGGAGGATGGAACTACCCTTACCAAGATGGGAAAACTGTGGGAGGACTAGATTTGGTGGAGGAAGAGGAGGGATTCAGCAACAGGCACGTTCAGCTTGGGAGGCCTGCAAGAGAGCCAGGTGGAGAGGCAGAGCAGTGAATCTGATAAAGAAGTCTGGATGTGAGAGCTGAGTCCTGGGCTGAAGGTTCTCCTTTGTTATTTAAAACCTTGGGAACGAATGATGAGTGAGACCACCACGTGAAAACAAGAGAGAGAAGAGACAGTTCTCGCATGGCACTTAGGGTGCTCCGAATTCAAAGGCAATGGAAAAGAGGAGGAACCAGCAGAGCCAACAGTGAGGAAAAAACCTGTGGGTAGAAGAAAAACCTATAGAGCATAACACTAGCTGAGAGAAGACAGTATTTCAAGGAAGACACTGAACAACTGTTAACTGATGCAAAGCCGTTACAAAAATAAAGATGAGACTCAACCCCTGGCTCTAGTAAGACAGCCATTTGTGACCTTGACAAGATCCAGCTGGATGAAGGGATGAGGGCAGAAGCCTCACTGCAGTGGGCTTAAAAAATAATGGAAGGTGCTAAACTGGAAATCGTGTCTAGGCAACTCTTGAGAGATAACTTGAAGTACAAGGAAAGGGAAAATGGGTGTGGAGGGAAAAATGGAGTCAAGTAAGGACTTTTTTTTTTTCCAAAGATAGGAGAAGTTATATGTTTTTAAGGCTGATTAGAGTGATAGAGAGAGGAGAATGGCTTATAAGATGCTCTTATAAGATGAGCGGATTTGGGTTTCAGTGCACAAGTGAGGCAGCTGGCTTGGAATAGGAGCTAGGACTGTTCCTTTATATGGACAGCTATGTACCTGCAGATGTGGGGAGTGGGTAGATATGATGGTAGAATCTTGGGCGAGTTCTCTCCTGATTTCTTCTGTTTCCTCCAAGAAACAGGACACAGGATAATCAGCTGAGGGTGAGGATGGGGAAGACACAGCAGTTTGAGTGGGAAAGAATAAAATAGTTGAGAAGAGTGAAAGAGTGAAGCCATTGGTTAGGGAACTATTTTGTTTTCTGCTGAGAAGTCATGAGGGTTGACTTGAGATTAGGGATAATGAATTTGGAGTTTCCTGACTTTGACCTTGCTGGACATTCTGCAGGAATACTCCTCCTCTGTCTGCCTTTCTTTGCCTAGTTAACTCTTATTTATCCTCCAGTTTCCAAGTCATACATCACAGTGTCTAGGAAGTTCACCATTTTTCTATTCCCTTCCAGGTTTGGTCAAATCCCTTATCATTTGTTCTTTCTCTTTTTTAAATTTAACAAATTTATTTGAGAGCAAGAGAGAGAGAGAGAGAGAGAGAGAGAGAGAGAGAGAGAAAGAGAGAGAGCCGGGGAAGGGGCAGAGGAGGAGAGAGAGTCTTAAGCAGACATGGGGTTCCATCTCACAGCCCTGAGATATTGACCTGAGCTGAAATCAATAATCAGGTACTTAACCGACTAAGCCACCCAAGCACCCCTTGTCATTTGTTCTCATTGCTCCGTGCACTTTTCTTTCACAGTACTTATTATGATTTGATATTTTACTTATTTAAATAAAGTGACTTTAATGTAAATCTGATCAAATCCTGCTTCACCCATTGCAGGCTGCGTAGAGTCACAGCCCATGTATGTCTACTTGCTCACTGTTGTATCTTCTCTGCTAGCCAACCTCTGACACATTTCTTAAAGAATAATGCATGAGTGATGAATTTCAATGCTTTACACTTGCAACAGAGTCTATCTGACGATTCCTTACTTTTAATTGAAGGCGCTCCTGTGGGTAGATTTGAGAGGGCGGGGGTATAGGAGGAACTTAGAGACTATGAGCAACCCGCACAAGCTAGGGCTGACCTGCTAAGACAACTTCAATGTAGCCATTAGCTGCACCAAGAGCTCATTTAGTGGACTCAGCGAAACAGGTTTTTCTTGTTAATCTTAGATTCCACGTAGTGCCTGATGCCTAAGGTACTCAATAAATATTTACTAATTAAATAAAACAAATAATGGACTAGAGATGATGATGATGATGATTTATAAGGTTAGAAGGTCTGACAGACCTCACAAAAACAGGCATTAGAGGAGACACAATTCTTCTGAATTAAGTCTGAATTCCCTGAGTCAGTCTTGACTGTTTTTTCTGTTGCATCGCTAGGGAGCCACAGAGACGATCAAAAGCAAGGTTAGGCCCTACGGAAAGTCACCCTGAGAATAACGGGACCCCCACAAGTCACGATCTCCTGGATGCAATGCAAAGACTTCCAACCCTGCGGACTCAGTCTTCTTTGCTCCTTTTTGCCATTTGCAAATGGCAAAAGACTTTTTTAAAAAAAAGGTCTGGCACCTACCCTAGAGAAACTCTTCTTACATATGTATGCTCAGAAACACACAGAGTATTCTTCATATTAGAATGTGGAACTATATGCCAAGCAAGAATGGCCAAATAAATTGTGGAATATTCCCTAAAATGAATACCTTAAAGCAGTGAAGCATAAAGTACAGTTACATGAATCAACACAAATGTTGGTATGCTTATGAATCAAGAAGTGATTCAGTGAGCAAAAAAGAAAAGCTGTAGAGAGAATTTGTGCAGTAGGACATTTTTATATTGCTCAAAAACTCACAAAACCAGGCACAAATCAATTAGAGCAAAACCAGAAACTAAACCAAGGGACGATAAAAACAAATACCACTCTAGTGGTTACCGTGCTGGGGAGGTGGCAGACAGGGCGACTGGAGGGCCACTACAGGTAATTAAAAGGTACTGGGAGGGTTCTAGTTCTTTTTTTCTTTGACTCCGATTTTCACTGGTTATAAAATGAAAATAATGGTCTGTCTGCACTCCAGACATGATCTTTAATAACACCAGTAGTTTTTTTTTTTTTAAGATTTTATTTTATTTTTTTTAAAGATTTTATTTTTTTTAAAGATTTTATTTTTAAAAGATTTTAAATCTTTTTAAAGATTTTAAAGAGAGAAACAGAGCCAGAGAGGGAACACAAGCAGGGGGAGTGAGAGAGGGAGAAGCAGGCTTCCTGCCGAGCAGGGAGCTCGATGTGGGACTCGATCCCGGGTCTCCAGGATCTTAACCAACTGAGCCACCCAGGCTCCCCAACACCAGTAGTTTTTATTACTCATTTTGTCATCAGTAGCCCAGCCCAAGAGATACTCACTCATGCAGGTGCAATGCCTATTAGATAATGTTCTATTACTCAAGGTTTTATATAGGTATAATATATGGTCTTACATGTAACACAATACTCATAATTTAAAAAACTGGCTATGTGAATACAAATGCCCCAGCATATCTCACCTGATTATTTGCCCTCTGTTCTTCCTTATTGCAGCCAACTACCATTTTCATAGCCACCTTCCCTCCCTCACTTAGCTGACGATCGTGCTCCCACAATGATCTTTGTAATTTCCATGTCCACAGGGATGAATCATCTAACACCCTTCAAACACCCTTCGGCTCTCAGTTCCTTGATATCTTTACCTCCAAAGAGCGTGTTGTCCACCCTACTGTGGCCACTTACTTTTCATGGTCCTACTATGCGCCACCTCCCCAAATCTCATTCCCCAGCACCTCCCTCTCTAACTACCACCTTCTCACTTCCCAGCTTACCCCTCCTGTTACTTCTACTCGTTTATTCTCTAATCACACAGGACCTCCTGACCACTTTGACCGGGAACTGGGACACCAACATATTCAGGGTGGGAAGGTACACACATTGTTCCATATAACAAACACTTCAGCAAACAGTTTGGCAGTGTCTTAAAAGTTAACCATTTATCTACCATATGATTCAGCCATTCATTCCATTCCTAAGTATTTACACCAGAAAATAGAAAGCATATGTCCATGTAAAGGCTTGTATGTATACGTTCATAGCAGCTTTATTTCTTGTAGCCATAACCTGGAAACATCCCAAATGTCCACCAACTGATGAGCTGATAAACAAACCGCAGGATATCTGTACCTTGGACTACAATTCATCAATATCGGGAACAGACCATACTGTTATGCACAACAACAGGAATGAATGAAAATAGTCATGCTCAGTGAAAGAAATCGAAGAATGCATACTGTATGATGCCATTGACATAAATTTCTAGAAAACGCAAACTAATTTGTAGTGACAGGAGGCAGATCAGTGGATCCTGGAGAAAGGGGTGTGCTCAGGTGGGGTGGGAGGAAGGGATCACCGAGGGGCATAAGGAAACCTCGGGAGAAAATGGATATATTCATCACTACGTTTGTTGTGATGGTTGCATGAGTATATATATATATATCAGAACTTATCAAATTGTATCTACCTTAAATATGTACTTTTTATCTCTTCGTCAATGATATGGCAATTTTAAAACAACTCAACAGGCTTTCAGCACTGCCCGATCTGCTGGGATCAGCAACCCTCTAGCACACCCACTTTCCCACTCTCTGTGATGGCTGCCTCACTCTCTCCTCTCTTCTCAAACCTCAGTGTTCCTTACTTCCAGTTAAGGTTTAGCTTCTCATTTTATGGAGAAAACAAGATTTGATCAGATCCTACTTTGTCATCCCTGTCCTCTCAATCTACCAGTTCTCCCCTCGCCTAGATCCATATACGCATGCCTTCTTCTTTCACTGGATGAAGGCTCTGGGCTTCTAGTGAAGGCTGGCCCTTCCCCTCTTGTCCTGGATCTAACCCCTCCCTGCTCAAAAGCTAAGCTCTGCAGACTTCCCCTTGTTCAGCTGAAACATGAAATTTTACCTACTCGACCAACAGGGTTGCTCCCACCAGTATACGAACACCCTGAAATATTTCCCACTCTAAAACACAAACAACCTTTGACCTTGTATCTGTTTCTAGCCACTGTCTGTCCCTTTCCTCTGACATCCATTATAATAAAGCACCTTAGGCGAAGTTCATCCCTGCTGTGTCTACTGTCTCTCTGTCTCTCGTGGTCTGATCAGGCTTTAACCCCTCAGTCCACTGACCCTGCCCTTCGTCAAGGTCATCAACTGCTTCTCAATCGCTAAATCCCATGGCCCATTTTCAGTTTATTAATTTGAACATCACATTCCAAATGATCTTCTCTTTATGAAACTGTCAGATTCTGTCCTCCACATCCTCTCTTAAAAATGTTTCCTCTTGTCCACTGACCCTGCCCTCAGTCCACTGACCCTGCCCTTCGTCAAGGTCATCAACTGCTTCTCAATCGCTAAATCCCATGGCCCATTTTCAGTTTATTAATTTGAACATCACATTCCAAATGATCTTCTCTTTATGAAACTGTCAGATTCTGTCCTCCACATCCTCTCTTAAAAATGTTTCCTCTTCACAAAGATGGTGCTAGACCATACGCTGCCTGAGAGGAGAGTTCCTTTTAATCCCCTGCTGTCATCACCATGCTAGACCGGAGCGAAGCACACACTAAGAGCTGAATTAATACTGGATGAATGAAGGAACACATGGCACAATGCAGACAGTCTCAGGTCTGAGGTGGGTACAGGCTAATGCATAGTTAATTCTTGCTATTTGTGCTAAGTATGCTCTATAAAGTCATAGTGAATGCTGAGTCAGCGAATACGAAAACACTGCTCCTGGGGAAACACAGGGTAGAGCTCCTGGGGCCTCTGGTCACAACATTTTCACTGACTGACCAATCTCTAGCCCTGTTTTAATGCATGTTTCTGTTTAAAGCACCTTATTTAATATGTTGTTAATTTGTTAACATAGGACTTGTGGCTACAGCTTAAAACCCACACCCAAGAAAGTCTATGTGACCTAAGGCATGTCACAGGCTTCTTGTACTTAAGAGCATTAGGTAGACATCAGCACTATGCTTGGGAGCCGTTGTAAACAGCGAAATCACCAATAAAGAAACACAAAAAAATTGAAAACCATGGCACCACACAGACGATGAAGAGGATACTTGCTTATAGTAAGAAAGCTGAAAGAGGAAGGTAGAGTATTACCTCTTTGGCCTGAGCTGGGAATGCATATATCAGGTGACTCCACATTTTGCCACTCTGTGTGTCTGCGAATGACCATGAAGGCTTCATTCTTGCCCTTACACATACATTTTAGAGAGGAGGTGAACTGACACACCGTGCGGCTTTGTTGTATTTTCCTACCTTTCTGGGGCATGTGCAGTGCAGGCCAAAGGCTTGTCTCCTGGATCAACCCACGGCTGTGTGGGCTGCACGGTGCATGGGATCAGGTAAATAGTGTACTCCCCCGAGTAGTCCTTCCTGGAAACACGCAGAGCACACCGTGGTTAGGGGGGACGTTTCCTAGATTATTTACTCACCCAGAAACACACTGACTTCATTAAACACGTTTCAGATAGTATTTGTGCTCCGCATCCATAGACTTTATGAGTCTGCAAATGCAATCCTGAAAGTCCTCACTGGTTATTTTAACCAGGGGATTATTCAGAGGTGTTAGATAGAGCTACTCGGCTTTATCCCATTCCAGTCCTTTTCATGAGAAAAGCTGAGAAAGGCACATTGTTTAAAAGCAACAAAATAAAAAAATGTAAAGGCTCAAGTGAAGATAAAACAGAACCGGCCACTTCCTTTAGATTTCCACAAAACTTGTTTGACGATTTCTGCTTAATGTTTCTTGTTGACAGACACGCCGTTCAACACCTTCTCGACTGCAAAGGACGTGGGCAGGTCAGCGGCTGCTCTGACAGAAGTAGTGGCAAATGCTTCCGGGTTAAAAGACACCCCACCCCAGAGAATGCCTGCACCTCCATTTCCTTAGTATTCGGATTCCGGGCTCCTTGTCCAAACTCTCAGCCTCAGCAGGAAGCCTTGGTACCCTCACCAACTTCGTTTCCCACGGTTGTCGTGGAGGGGCAGCCCCAGCCCTGAGAGGCTGCCTGGATGACAGCCAGGCAGCCAGAGACCTCAGGAAGATTCTTCAAGAGTCCTGGGAGCCTGCCAGCCCCTGAATGAAGAGTGCAGGGTTATGAATCTTAATTGTAAATGTTGTGAGCAATCTTCTGACAGTTCTTACATTTGCCATGTTTGGTTTTTTGTCCATTTCTTTTGTATTTATTTGTTTATTCATAAAGTGATAGCGAAGATTTGGTTAGATAAATAAACAAATAAAACTTGTATGAAAACAAGTTTTCTGGGGTCATTTTAGAGGAATGGCAGAAACTGGAAACTGCAAGATGGTTTAAACCTGGCTTGCCTTTGCCTTTTCTACAATTGTATAATTTTTGACAAAGCCTGCAAACTTTCAGGGCTGGATTTCTAAGCCCCTTCCTGTCTGACAGTCCATATGCCTGCTGTTTTTCCCCATGAGACCTCTCTGCCTCCAAACCTTGGAACAGCAGGAGACCTCACACATCATATCTGAACTACACAAAAATTGACATGCATACTGTGACTAGTAACCCATAAGTAATAGAAACACTTAGTCAGGCAGAACTGTCCACACTGGAACCCTTGCTTTCGAATGGGCCAGATCATGCCGCTCGTCCACTCAAACCCTGCTTTGACTCTAGGGTAAATTAGGTCAGGTTCAAGCAGTGGTGTGCAAGGCCCCGGTGGTGGCTGCACCCCCCCCCCCCGCAACTTCTTTGACCTTACCGACCATCCTCCTCCTCCTTGCTCACTCCACTCCAGTCACACCAGCCTCCTTTCTACTCCCCAGGATGTGAGACATGCTGCCAACTCAGGAACCCCACCAGTGAACTCCCTCACCTCCTTCAAGTTTTTGCTCAGACGTACCTTCTTGATGAGGCCTACTGTGTGCATCCTAATTGAAATCACAATGGCCTCTCACTCCTGATTCTCCTTACAGCCGGCTCTAAATCCTTTCTTCTTGGGGCACCTTGGTGGAGTCCTATAATCAAGCCCTGTATTGGGCTCCCTGCTCAGCAGAGAGCCTGCTTCTCCCTCTCCCTCTGCTTCTGCCCCTGCTTGTGCTCATTCATTCTCTCTCTGTCAAATAAAATAAATCTTTTATTTTTCCATGGCACTCCCCACTTTCTGACATGTTCTGCTATACTTGTTTGTTATGACCACCTTTTTGTGTCTTCTTACTTTACTGTAAATGCCGTGTGGATCTTTATTTTCTTCATAGATGTATCCAAGTGCCCAGAACCTTCCCTAATGCACAGTAAATGCTCAATAATATTTGTTGAACAAATGAATGCAGGACAAAGTACATGACTTCCCAAGCCCACAGGTCTACTTTTCTCATCCCTTGATATGATTTAGGTCCATTTCCTCACCAATAAATATGCCAAACAAGGCCTCAGAGGCAGGTTTTTAATTCTATAGGTCTCTTCTTCTCCTTCCCGGAAACTAGACCGTTCTCATATTGCATCATGTAGCATGAGCCGTCCCACCTCCTCCAGGAAGCCTTGTACAGCTTCCCAGCCCTCCCTGAGCAGCTAGGGTTTCCACGTTCGGGGCCTCTCACAGTGCACATAGCACAGCAAGCTGGATGCTGTTCTACACTTTGCCATTTATCTATATATTTTTATCTCCATACCTCAAACATAAGCTCTTAAGGGATGTGCTAAAACCTGCAGCTCTGGGGATTCAAGATCAATCAGGCATGTCTTTACCCTTGGGGAGCTCACAAGTTAGTGGAAAATGGGACTCTACTTAGAGGACGTGATATAATGAGCTGTGTTCCAGTAGAAGCTGGAACAAAGTGAGAAGAGGAGGAGGGGCTTTGAACACTGTATGTAGAGTCAGGGAAGTTATCACAGAGGGGTCAGTATTTGCCTCTTTGAGCTGAGGCTCAGAGGAGTTCAAGTTCAAGGAGTTCAAGAGGGAAAGAGCAGGAAGGGCAGAGGGAATTGCAAAGGCAAGGAGGTACTGATGGGCTGGTGGGTTCAGGAGTTGGTGAGATATTTAATGTGGTTCAGAAGGTTGGGTTTGAAATGAGGCTAGAGAGGAGGGCATAGGCTTTGAATAAAGAATTTGGACTTCATCCAGGAGGCAATGGGGAGTAGCAGAGGATTTAAAAAGGACAGTTTCTGTGTCTATAAATTAGGATAAAGTATGTATATAATCTCATGAGCTTCTAGGAAGCATAGCCTTTGAAGGTTATTACATATTTATTTCAAAGGAATCATTATTAAAAAATATGTGCTATAAAACCAAAAATTCACAATTAAAGAAATCTTTTTGAAAGTGATTCTTAAGACAACCTGCTACTTCTTAACTATAAAGCTGGAACAAGAATTTCATGCTAAATACCCATCTTAATTTCATGATCTATAAAGGACAATAATATTTATAATGGACTCCTGGTTGCCTCATTATCCTTTTATGGTAATAGTTTTAATTGTGTTTCTCCTATTCTTCCCCTTTACAAATGAGATTATTTTGTATATTTAACCAATTCCTACTCTACCTCTATTTTGGGTGGGGAAGAGAAATAAATCTTATTACTTATTTTATAGAAGACTGGACCATAAGGGGTGACATCTGGACCTGATAACCAGAGATCCTAGATTTTGAACTGGTTTTACTGCTTGGATTGAAATTTTTTTTATTATATTAAAGTTTTTTTTAAATGATTTTATTTAATTATTTATTTGAGAGAGAGAGTGAGCATGAGCAGAGCAGGGGACAGAGGGAGGAGGAGAGAATCTCGGCAGACTCTGTGCTGAGTGTGGAGCCTGACACGGGGCTCAAACTCATAACCCTGAGATCATGACCTGAGCTGAAAGCAAGGATGCTTAACCAACTGAGCCACTCAGGCACCTCACTAAGGTTTTAATTAGACATATTTTCCAGGTAGATGTGTCATGTGACTAAATTCTAGCCAATAGGATGTGAATGGAAGTGTTATGCAGCCTTCTCAGTCTTATCCTTGTCGTAAGGATATCCTTGTCATATTTCCTCATTTATACAGCACAAGCTGATTTGACTTACTTTGTTTCTTTTGCTATTTGTCAAAGGGTTATTTGTACCCTTTCCCTTAAAACAGAAATGCAACTTTTGCAAAAAAAAAAAAAAAAAAAAAAAAAAGCCGTATTTTCCAAGCCTCTGAAAGATACTGAAACCATTTCCCATCTCCCCCCAAACACTCCATCCTGTGTTCACCTGTTGTAAGAGCTTGTGGCTCTCCAGAGCTGATGTGGAGAATCAAAAGTCTGAGCGCTCCATAGCAGCTGCAGGTCAAACTCAATTCCTCCTAAGTGGTCTGGAGTCAGTATGAATGACTTCACATCAGGGAGGGTGTGGTGCTCCACCACAAACTGTCCTATTTCAAGGGGAAACACACACATTTAACTCCGAGTTTTACTGCACTTGAGACAAATCCCCTAGTAAAGCCTGAGTACCGAATCCCTATTCTACCAAACAGCTGAGGTTATACCTACCCTCTTCCACCTAGACTATGTTTCACCCTGGCTGGACAGCATGGCATCTGACCCCAGTCTAGCAGCCTACTCAGGATGGACATATGGTCATAGATACTTATAAACAACATGAATGTTCCTTGTGAAAATGATGTGGGCATAGTCATAATAATAGGAGCCATTATGGGACAGTTAATGTCAAATACACTAAGTTTTGAATTCCAAAAAACATGTTTCTTAAAGGCAGAAAGGCCTTGGTAGTTTATAAACAGAAATATCAGTTTCAGACTTTAAAAAATGACATTTAAAACCACTCAAGTCCTCGGTGGAGGGACACAATTGTAAATATCATTGCAAAGGCAAGAGTTACTCAGCAGGACACATCTACTTTTTAAAAATGCAGTCATAAAGTGTCATGAATAAATAAAAGTAGAGAGACTTCTAGACTGAGACTAATTAAATATAACAGCCAGAATGTAATATGTAAATATTGATTAGATCCACATTCCTTTTATATAAACAGATATAAAATAAATATAAGACAATATAAAAACACATCTATAGGGCAATAGAGGGAATATGAATAGGAACTCAATATTATTGGATCAATCTTAAGCATCTTGGATGTAGTGACACCACTGTGATGTGCAAGAGAAGGTCTTTCCCTCAGGGATGTCTAGTGAAGTATTTAGGGTAACTTGACATGAAGTCTGCAACTTGTTTTCAAATGTGGTACAAAAACTTGGGTGTGCATGTGTGTATGGGTGCATACATGTATAGTAAAATGTTAACAATTGTTGACTTTCTTTTTCATTGTGCTATTCTTTTGCCTTTTGTCTATGTTTGTAATGGTTCTTTTTTTTTTTTTTTAACATTTTATTTATGTGAGAGAGAGAGAGAGCATGAGCAGTTGGGAGCATGAGTAGAGGGTGAGAGGGAAGCAGACTCTCTGAGGGAAGGGAGCTCAACGCCGGGCTTGATCCCAGGCCGCTGGGCTCACAACCTGAGCCAACTGAGCTACCCAGGCACCCCTGAAATGTTTCTTAATAAAAAAAAATGGGGAAAAAAACTGCACTGATATTACCTCTGAATTTGGCATGGGTCTTGAATTCAATCACAAGACGGCCATCCTCTCGAATGTAGATTCTTATGATCTGAAGCCTCGCAGAGAGCACACTGTCCGTCTGGATTCCTGGGCAGGCAAGCATACATAAAACATCCAGGTTAGAGCACGGAGACGATCTCCCACATAGTGACCCACATGTGAGTTGTCCCCTGATACCTCTAAGTAGGGCTGCACAGTAATTTCAATATAAGTTAAGAAAAATTTACATATTCATATGAACATAGAATCTATTTAGACACACCTGCCAATTAAAACTGTATGACAGTTCATTCTACTTGTTTTTGTTTGTTTGTTTGTTTTTGTTTGTTGTTTTTTGTTACAGTTCCATTCTCCTTGACGTAGTTTCTTCATATCTGAAAATGCCACTTAGCTCAGAGTCAGGACTCTAGCTCATTGTTCAAAATAAAGTTGGTCCTTAAACTTCTTATTATCAATTTTACACTAGGAAGTGATGACAGTGCATCTGCTTCAGACTCTATTTGCTTTTCCTCACAAGGACACCTTTCATGACTCAATAGAACCATAATAAATGTCCTGGTGTCTACATTTAATATTCAAACCAATGGATGATTCAAGATTAGCTTGTAGAAGGCCAGTCATATATGGCAAGACATGAGCAAACCATGACTTTCATAGGGGTAATTACAATCATGATGCCCAAGGAGTTCATTAGGACCAAGTACTAAAGGGTAAACAGAGGAGGAGAAAAGACAACGTTTACAAAGAACTCCAAAGCTCAAGAAATTATCTGACCCAGAGTGTGAAAACTTCCTGAAGTTATTTTCCTGTGAGAAATATAAAACAAATGGTTTAAGTTCAAAGCACTGAACACAACAAAAGACTGTATACTTCCCATTGTTAGAGATGAAGCTCTAGCTAATGAACATTTCTGCAGCTGTTTAGTAGCTCAGATCAAGCAAATCACCTCCGGAGTGGCCAAAAGGGAGAATGGGAGCAGCAGAAGTAAGGGGAGATGGGTTTGGGGCATCATGAGGTAGCAGTGGGAAAAAGTGGCTCAGGGGAGACAGGAGGAACGCGTGAGGTCCTAGCTGAGGGCCTGCCACGAGTGAATAGCTCTGTGGTTCCTAAGAAGAACCATGTCCATACATGCTGACACTAGAAGGCCTCCAGGGATGAAAAACTCAATCCAGATAGCTAGGGACATAGAGTAGAAGATACCAAGTGACAGATGGGTTCATACACTGCCCACTAGGGGTTCAGAGGTATTCTTCTGGAGTATAGTCAGGTTCATTTGCTCCTAGTTAAAAATGGTGTGATTTATGGCATTTAAGGAGCAAAAGGGTTTTTGAATCAGGTGCAGGCAAACAGAAAAATACATCAGGAGCAACCTGGTTCACTTTGTTTATGGCCTACAGGGCAGCCCTCCTTTGACTGTATATAGGACAAAGGGATGAAGAATGGAGTTCTTGTTAAAAGTCACTCCTTATTACTTTGTTTTCATCTTGCTTGGACATAAGATAGGGATAGTTAAGATATCAAAGGGTATACCTGTTCTCCAGAGAACAGTGTCATAGAAGAAGGAAAACTCCATTTCCGTGTGGTGCTCCAAAGAGGCCCAGCCCCTGGGGGCTGTCACGTAGATGTAGGACACATAGAGAGGCACGTGGACGGTCAGGAATGACTGAGCAGAGTCTCTCACCTGCCAAGCAAATGGTGTGCACACAGAGGGTTATTTCTTCCCTGAGATGAAAAGGCATGTGGTTATGACATCTCAGTTCAATTTTTACTTCCTCATTTAGTCACTGACTCATTCAATAATTATTTTCTAAATTTTTAAAAAGAGTATTATTTATTTGTCAGAGTGAGAAGAGAGAACAAGCAAGGGAAACAGCAGGCAGAGGGAGAGGCAGACTCCCCGCTGAGCAGGGAGCCCAATGCAGGACCTGATCCCAGGACCCTGAGATCGTGACCTGAGAGGAAGACAGAGGCTTAACCCTCTGAGCCATGCAGGCGCCCCTCATTCAGTAATTATTAACCAAGTGCCCACAACGTCCTAAGTTCACAGGCACTAAACTGAACTTCCTCCTCAGCAGTGGGAAGCCCTTATAGAACCTACAGTCTAGTAAGGCAATGGATACATTTAAAAAATAAAGAAATGAATGGGAAGTGTCCAGGATGCTTCTTTTATAGGCTGATCTGGGAAGGCTTCTCTGAGGAGGTGACACTTGAACAAAAACACTTCTGAAGACTGAGGAGAAGACTTGCCTCCACTGTTCAATTGCTGGAAGACTTGGCCAAGATTTTAAAGTAACAGTTATTCCCAAAGGATAAGGACATAGTCCCTTGTGGACCACATTTTCCAGTGATCTGTAGGAGAGTCTGAATCAATCCTAATTGGAAATATGCCCAAGTCTGGATCCTTGGGATGAGTGTGGGGCTGACTTTGATGTTTTAGTGAGTAGTCACATCTCCTGCAACAGGAATGAGGCCATGGGACTTGGATATCATATTCAGGAAACTTAGCAACACAGTTCAGAGATGCATATGCTTGCATAACTTCCCATCTCATACAATACCGCACTGAAATAATTTTGAAAAGGCAGCATGCCACATTTCCAAGGGAATATTTCTTCTAAGAGGATTCCTATTACTGCTATTAATGGCTAAAAAATTTTTATTTTAATACACAATGAAGAAAACTTATATAGAAAGATAGCAAAATACAAACAGAAGTTTTCATGGGGAAGGTAACTGTGTATACATATGTATGACTACAGGACTTGATTTATTCATTTTGTACTTTCCTCTGTAAACATATTTCTTTTATGACAAAAAAGATTATTTAGAAAAAATTTTATTTTTGTCATTGATAAAATACTATATAATATATTATACTATGGAGCTTACATTTTTCTTTTGTTTTAAACCATAATGTAAATTTCCATGGGTAATTTAGGAAAAGACCCAAAATGTTTCATCAATATTTGCGACATCAACATTTTATTTTTCTATGATTTTTTTTAATATTCAATGGTGTCAGGGATTCCAGGTTTGATTCCCAGTTCTTCAAGACTCTGCTAATTCCATATTCATTAAAAATATCTTTTGAAATGCCTTATTCTGTTTTCTTTAAAAAATTTCCAGGTTTTATCTAGACCTCAAACCATATTCTTCCCCTTTAATACTTAATCCTGCCATTAATAATTCTGCAGCTTTGTTAAAAACACATGATCTAATCTCAAAATTGTTGATACTAGAACCTCATTAATTCTTTAGTTGATTGGAAAAATTAGTTTTCTCTCCTGTTTCTGTTTTCTATTCTTTATCGCTCATGATATTACTCACTAATCCTTAAAAAACAACAACAACCAAATATTGAAAAATATTTACCACATGCCTACATTGTGCTAAGTACCTTCCCATGTTGAGATGACCGGTTATAATTTCAGAGGAGATTCAGAGAAGTTATGATAGGGAAAGATATGAACTAGGGCTTGGTTGTAAGTTCTATATTCTTTCTACAAGACACCAGATGTTTCAACCATTTTTAATTTTTTTTAAATATTTTATTTATTTATTTGACACAGAGAGAGATCACAAGTAGGCAGAGAGGCAGGCAGAGAGAGAGAGGAGGAAGCAGGCTCCCTGCTGAGCAGAGAGCCCTATGTGGCCTGGACCCCAGGACCCTGAGATCATGACCTGAGCCGAAAGCAGAGGCATTAACCCACTGAGCCACCCAGGTGCCCTGTTTCAACCATTTTTAAAGAAACAGACAGCAATGAAGTACTTCTGTTTATCTATTCTGTGTTGGTTTAAGAAGTGGGGAATTTATAATGAGCAATCTTAGTCTTTGAGATTTTTAGGCATATTCTGAACAAAAATGCACCAAAATGTAATTAGAATAAAAAGCATGGAGAACACAGAATACTAAATTTTGAGAGGCTATAGGAGGAACCAATCACTTCGTCTTGCATTTTTGGGAGTGATGTGGGTCACACAACTGCAGAAACAGAAAGCAAACCAAAGAATGCCTCAATTTTCCACTCGGTAGAGGGCAGTAGTGCATATGAAATGAGAGTGAACAAAAGTGAGAGGCATTACAAAGAAAACAAATTTTAATCACAGACATGTTCCCAAAATAATTATTCTAAGTTCCTCTAGAAGTTCCTTTTCCTGTGTGGTTAAATCTGATTTGAAATAAAGAACATCATTTTTAGTTCATTGAGATAGCCGCTCATAATTGGGTAGAATCTGCTTCAGATTTAATTTTCCCATGAGGATGCATTAGCCTAGTCCCTTTGATACCGCTGCCCTCCTAGGACAACTGGTTCTTACTAAAATTTTCTTTTGTCACTAATGCTTAATAACTAGTAAGAAAGTGTCGGGGTGCCTGGGTGGCTCAGTCGCTTAAGCTTCTGCCTTGGGCTCAGGTCATAATCTTGGGGTCCTGGGATCGAACCCCCATGTTGGGCTACCTGCTTAGCAGGGAGTTTGCTTCTCCCTCTCGCTCTGCCACTCCCCCGCACTTGTGCTCAATTTCTCTCTCAAATAAATAAATTTTAAAAAGTATCCATTTTGCAAGGGTTTGGCACAGGTTTGGACTAGGTATGAAATCAAGGTGTTTTAAACAATACTCTTCATAATGCTTCAAAAGAGAGGGCTCTATTTGTCTTCTGAAAGGTTGTACCTCATTTAGACTTATTTCACCAAGAACAGAAGAGAATACATATACTTTGTAATAACATTACCATCAAATGTAAATCCTTTTGGCTTTCCAAAATACACCTAGAGGGGAAAAAAATATATCTAGAGAAGTAAATATTAGATTCTTACATAAATGGCTGTGCCAGATAGTAATTTTTTTCCATATTAATTTTAACATTTCCCACATTACTTTTCCAATGAATTGGTTTAGTAGACTTTGGGGGGCTCTCGCTAGCCACCAAGCTGCTAAGGGACTTATAAAGAAGACTTCCTTGGCCATGCCAGCTGTTGGGGGCCACTGGAGACAATGTGCTAACAGAAGTGCTTTCAGGAACAAATAAGGTTTCATAGGGCACTCAGGTGCACCCAGCCTTCAGATAAGCCCCCTGGAGCTCCCACCTGGAAGTCGGCAGTGACAGACCCCCCGCAGACATCAATTAGCTCGGTCATGTCGTAATAGGCATCAAAGGTCCAGACGCAACTCTTGAGGTTCAGGTGTTTGTAGAGCTGGATGGTCTTGGGCTCCCGGACACTGGGGTCAAATTGGAAGGGGCGGTCGTAACCAGGCCCCAGGGCCGTGCTGTCATAGACCCTGTCATCCAGGAACCCTGCCTCTGTAACAGAGGGAGGAACAAGGAAGAGTGGCTTAGTCCTTGGACATGCCCTTCTGACTGCCCAGGAGCTGAGTGGGGAGAAGGAACATGTCCTTGAGAGACTGAGATCACCTACCCTCCATCAGAGACTCTATTAAGAGAGCAACCCAGGGCTCCCAAAACACACTGGGTGACAAGCCAAGGGGAGCTAGACTACCATTGCCTGGGGTTAAATAGAGTGACTGAGGTCACAAACTCCTCTAAGAGGCTGCAGAGGAAAAGGTGAGCAAATGACACTAGAAATGGAGTCAGAGCTCAGGGGTCCCATGTGTCCTGGAAAAGAAAACATACTGAAACTTTGCAATCAATCCTTGAAGACACAGATTTACTATATAGATAATTTGTTGATGAATTGTTATTTTTAAAGACTGATTAAAAAAATAGTTTTTATGTAAAGCCAACAAACAAACATCTGGCTTCCTCCTCCCCTTCTATGGTTTCTGAACTCTTGGGGGAAAAAAATCTTAATTTTTGTGTTAAAGAGTAAATAGCTCACTAATGATGCCTGACTGAACCTCCCCTGCCACGGGCAAAAATTATTGGATCAAATGCTGCCAAGCAACTGAACTGTTCTAAATTAAGGAAGACCTTAATGCAGCTGTTGAGCTAAATACAGATATAATTTTAGAATATCAGGATTAAAATTCTTTATAGTACTAAAAGCAACTATAGTATTCTGAAAGAATTGATGCATTCCTTAGAACATTTAACACCAGCATCCGCTCCTCTGCCCCCAAAAGGACGGGGATTTCGGTTAACATGTGTTGAATTTAATCATGTTTAAGTAGGAAGAGGTACAAACTTTCAGCCTATAACCACAGCATGTCTCTTTCCACGGCTCCAGATGTGGACCAGTTAAACATTCATGTGTAGCTCAGTGACTTGCAAATAATTTACACTCAACTAATCTCTGCTGTATCAAGGCCATCACTACCTAAAGTGACGCTTAATGAATATGAAAGAGCATATGAATGCTCTTCTGGCTTCCAAAACACCGGTAAATGAGTCATCAGTTGTCAAGGGAGGAAACACGCATTTAATGTGCCCTTGCTAAGGTAAATGGAAACGGACAGGATTCTTTGTAGAGTAAAATGTCTGCTACGGTCAACGCAGGGACGAGCCTCCTTGGCTGTCAGGAGCTTCGGGCCTGGATGGGTGGCACGTCAGCTCCTCGGGCCGCTGTTCCTGGCCTCCAGTGACTAACTGAGGTGCCACAGAAAGGCCAGTCAGTGGGGGTGGGAAGTAGGATGAGTTGGGCAGAGTGGCTCTCTCCAGAGCTCCAGGAAGAGTCAGAATTGTAGTTTGACTTTCCCTTTGCCCAATTCTGCATTCTCTCCTTCCCTTTGACAGATGCTGATCCCCAGTAAACATCTTGCACCCCACAGTCTATCTCAGCTTCTGCTCCCAGAGAACCCATCCTACAACATGTGACATCTGCACTTTAGATTTTGAAAGAGGCTGAAATAAGGGGATTTTAGGGTTCAGACCCAAAAGTACTCACTGTGGGGGAGGGAGACAACCAACAGTTATCATGGCAGCTGCTTTAAAAATGTCAGCAAATTAAATCACCCCCCAATGGGTGTCAATTGTTATCCTCATGTCATAGATAAGGAAACAGTGGTTTGGGGCAGTCCAGCTCTCTCTGGTCCGTTGTGTAGAGAGTGGAATGGGGATTCGAACCTGAGACAGTTTGACTCCAAAGTCTTTGTTTTTGCCTGTTCACTTCACTCTCTAAATTGCCTGTGTCTGCTTGCCTGCTAGGAAGCAACTCTGCTCATCCCACAGCTTTTGAGGACCTTGGCTGTGTCCCTCAGGGCCATAGCGCCGTGCTGGAGAGGGGAAGCCAGCAGGGAGTGATGCCTCACCTGACATGCCTCTCAGGTCGCGGGTGCTGACGAGATTGGAGCAGACATGCTGGTGTCTGTAGATGGACTCCGACAACAGGAAATGCAGGTTGTGCAGCGGCATGGTGGAGATGAGGGGCAGCATTCCGTCCTGGTGTGGAATCTGCACGGAAATGTGGATTCTGAGGCAAAAACGGGCAGAGATAATGTTTAGGTGCGTGCTAGAAACAGTTACCCCGGTACATTTCTTCCTCATGACTTCCTCTGCCCTCACCAGGGAATTTGCCATGTTTTGTTCTCAAGCTTCCCAAAGGGTAGGATGTACACATGGGGTTGCCCCCCACGCCTCCCACCAAGAGAGCCTCCAGCTCAGAACTGATAGCAATCAAGAATCACAATTTTTTCTCCTTTACAAGAAAAGATAACATCACAACCACAAATTACTCGAAAGCTTTCTTTTGCTTAAAATGGAAGCTTTGTCTCCTTGCGAGCTACAGCAGAGGCAGAGTGACTGATAGAGGCACGGTCCCTTTCTCAGGAGTGTCTGGGGGAGGCTGGGTAGGGCTGACACTCACATTTTTTTAAAGTATTTGTGCCAAATGACATCACTGAGTTCTTTAAACTCTAAGGTCAATATTCCTACCCAGGACAGTATCTTAGAAATGTCATACCCCCCATGCCTACTGTCTCCTCCTAACTGAAAGAGACTTCTCCCTCCTCTCCCCCTTCAAGTTCCAAGCAATGTGGGCAGCCCTCACTGGCCCCCATTTGCTCTCGCCTCATCTACATTTTTCGGAGCCTAGGTGCCTTGCACGGGGTCGTCTGTAACTCAGTCATACTGGTGCTATTGCTTGTATGCTTTCAGACTCTGTTTATCTTGCCTCCCACAATGAAGACAAGATCATCGCCTTCACTTCCTTTGTTTCTCTACAGCATGTAGTATAAAATTCTAAATAAAATATGAGCTTAATAAATACAGGTTAAGACTGCGATGCAACAGAGCTGTACTTATGGGCTGCGCTCTTTTCATTGTACAAGTTTCAATTTTCCGCATGTTGACTGAGGGTGCCTTCGAGTTTTTACAGCTTGTCTCTTGGAACAAAAGCCCAACAGACATTTTTAAGAGGAACCAGAACCTTGGAATAGGAACAGGATGTCTCTTTTGCTAAGAAGGGGTCAGTAGTGCCCTGGGCACATCTGCTACTGCTTTCTAACAGAAGTAATCTTATTCTGTGAGAAAAAAGAAAGAATTTGCATATTCTTGGCTCCATATTTAAATCAGTTTCTTTTCTCCATGCAAATGAACCCGTTTCTCTGAACTCAGTTGCTCATAAAGGCACACGTACAATTACCACAAGGTTTAATGAATATGTATAATACACATGAATTTTTTTTTGCTGGGCAAACATGAAAGTATCTCTCTTCCATCAAAACCATGGGAGCACAGGAAAAAATAAAAGCACATCTGTCTGGTGACTTTCAGTTTATATGGTATTATTACTCTGTTCATTAGATATTTAGCAAGCGTCTCTTAGATGCCAAAAAACCACTGTCCCAGCCAGAGGGTACAGCATCATCATCATCATAATAGTCTGTGCCCTCACCATCTACCATGGGGACAGAGAGAATGAATGATGCTAATGCTCTGAAAGAGGCATACATGGGTGCTGGGAGAGCTGGAAGGAGGAGCTTCTAAATTAAATTGGGAAACATGATGGGAAAGTTTCTAAAGGGCTGTCATGAGCTAGGTATAGTAGGACAACAGGATTTAATTCCAGTGAGTGGAAGGGGCTGGGAGAATCGCAGTCAGGAGGGACAGCATGGCAGAGGCATGCGACACAGACGAGTTGGAAGGCCCAGGGATTTGACTTGCGTGTGATTCTCTGCGATAGACTGGCAGGTAAAAATGACAAGCGAGGGACATGAGGCTAAGAAGACAGACAAGGGGACGGAGTTTAGGGGGCCTCTAAAGAATCTAAATTTTTCCTGAAGCATCTGCCACCACAATTCTTATTAGCAGCATCGCTTATCGGTCCATCTCGCCCAGAAAACACACAGAGAAGAGCCCTCGTTGTGGACGGCACCACCTGCCTGACCTGTTTGGGTGCTCCTTGTGCTTGACGTCCAGGTATTTCAAGGTGGCGATGAAGGACTGAGCCTGGAAGCCTCTGGCTGTCCCGGCTACCACTGGGGTGTGGCAGATAGCACTGTCTGTTCCAATGGTAACAATGTTGCTCCTTAAGGGGGTCCCCACGTGGCCCACCTTGTCTACAGCCTTTGCCACACAACGCACGTGGAACCTCCGGCTGAAGTAAATGCTGTCCAGGACCTACCAGGAAAAATCAAGTACTTCAGACGTGTGTGCATTCCTTAAATAGCTCCTTATGCTGTATCTTCCGGATGATATGACACAGCCAGTTTCTGGTCCAGGGTTATGTGTACAGACCATCCACCATCTGACTATCCATCCATCCATCTACTCTATCTATCTACTCATTCCTTCACCACAAAACTGTTGACTTTCTCCCAGGAGCTAGGCACTACGGACAAGCAGTGAGCATGTATAGCTAAGAAAGCATGTCAGGCCAGGAGTAAGCAGACGGATTGGGGCAAAAGCCCAGACATGACCAGTTACAGTGACAGTATTGCTCTCTTTACAGATTAGCTTCAACAGAAAGACCACTCAACTGGTTTCCAGTCCTTCCATTAAGACTGGTTGGCCTCCAGGTCACTTTTGCTGAGGGTATAGTGTCAGGATACCGAATGGCGATGCTTCCTTGCCAGGAGTTCTTATTTTTCTTTCTTTTCTACTGCTAGTCCCTCCCCCCAGCCCCCACTTTTGACCACACACACTGTAAAGGTTATAAGAACATGAAGAGTTGAAGTTGAGAACTTGGCCTCTGGCACCTACTGGCCTTTGAAGGTCTTTCAACAGATTCTTTCATGTTCTCAGACATAGAGAAGCCATAAGAATGTTTAACTCAATCTATGAAGAGGCAACATGGGTCATCATAACTCTTCAGATAACGTGTGTATACACATAGGGAAGTACAGAAGAAAAATAATTAGTAGTTCTGTGTGCCACAGACCTCCCACAAAGCAATCATACAAACTTATAAATTCTACCCATAAAAACAATTTTCACTGAAGTCCATTAAAAATTAAAGAAGATTTTTCCATTAAAATTTTTTTAATTAGTTGCCAACGCTTTATTTATTTATTTACACATGGACTTAGTTCAGAAGGGATTTGAGGCCTCTTATAAAGATGCACACAATACAATGGTATTAAATAAATAATTGAAGAAACAAAGATAGAGCAAAGGAAACTGGGATAAAAGTGTTAGTCACCAAGTCATCACAAGAAGAGAAACTGAAACATCAACTTGGTTAAATTAAAAATGAACATTTGGCCCAAATCAGACCAAACTGCCTTCATGGTTTTTTCAAAAGAGAATTAGATATTTAGAAAACAAGCTCTAAAGTCTTATCATTTAAGTTTTTAAATTTTATCAGCTGATTTAAACTTGAACTAGGTTATGTTGCAAAAGAATTGATCTTTTGGCCTTTCTGAATAAGCTGTGCAAAAACCAACCGATATGAGTGTCATTGCTTTACCCAGAGCCGTCTCATCCATCTGTGCCCTCCCTCCACCACTATCCAATCTATGGGAAACACTTCTTAAAGTGAGAACAGACTGAGAGTTGACTAGGAGAAAATCCAGAGAAGTTCCAGCTGAAAGAAATCTCTGATATCCCAAATTATTAAGTGCACTACTTTTAATCAAAAACTGTCAAGGGCTTACTAAGTGCCCGATCCTGTGCTGAGGATCTCCACTGCTTTCAGTTGTCTCTCTGAGGACAGTGACATCACTGGTGTGATGAGCAGTCCTCACAGTGCTCTGTTTCTCAGGTTGGGAAAACCCTCACTATTCATTGCTCTGTGATGGTGGCAGAGGTGTTGGTCTGGTGTCTCGACTCTTGGAGGACAGCAACTGAACAGTGAACTTCTTCCCATGTCTTCCTACAATTCTGTATAACGCCGATCACTTGAGAAACATTCTATCCTTTGTTTAATCACTGTGCCGTCCCTACTACGTGCCCTCAATGTGCTGAACATGTTAGGCTATACAAATGTGGTAGAACCTTTGGTGCATGTCCTTAAGGAGTTTATATCCTACTACTTATTGAATGACTGAAGAGATGTGAAAAAAATCATTAATTGTACCTATGTGGAATTTTTTACTTACTTTACCAGTTATAGATCTCTTTTATAACTGATTTGTCAAAGACTTGTCAAGTGGCTAAGTGAAACGAGTATTATTTTGCAGACCAGGAAACAGACACCCAAGGAAGGTAAATAACCTCTTACTGTCACATAGTTAAAAGTAGACAGACTCAAGATTAATAAACAGGTTGTCTGATTACTAACTTGGATCTCTTTCTAGACCACCACATCACCTTATATATAAGAATAAAAATACCTGTGTATATACTGCGTGTACCTGCTTATTTATTTATTTTATTCCTCATGGAATCTGAGTTGGAGTGACAAAAAGAGGCACTGGACCCAGACTCCTAGACCTACCATGTGGTTGACACTGGTGAATGGCGTGTTGTCCGTGATGGTTTCAAAGGGTGACCGGGCGCCATTGCCATCAGTGGGGGTGGCCACCTCCCAGCTGAACTGCACCGACGTTTGGTTGATACCGGCCTCGCTGCAACGCTCCCTCATGATGGCATACTTGGGGAAGTGAGAGTCACAGGGGGTAACACAAACCAGGGGGTAGCCTGGGGATGGGGATTTCTTGACTCCTTCCTTGCTAACTTCTTCTACATGGTCATAGTCAGCAAGTGTGACAACCTGCAAAGGAGCAACAAAGCTTCAGACTGGGCTGCATATTGGGAGGCTCCCAGAACTAAGGCTCCCCTCCCTAGAGAGCCACAAGATCCCTTAACTGCTAGGGATTCTTTAAAAAAATGCTAAAAAAAAAAAAAAAGAAAGAAAGGAAGGAAGGAAGAAAGAAAGAAAGAAAGAAAGAAAGAAAGAAAGAAAAAATATAAGAAAGAAGGAAAGAAGATATAAGAAAGAAAAAAAGAAAATATAATGGAAGTTTTCATAGTGTTTTGCTAGGCATCCCTAAAAGACACTACAGATCTTTAGTGGTGAATATCCTCCATCTGGCTGAGCTAAAATACTTAATATCTTGTTACTCTTATTCCTAAATCAGATCTCTATCACTCATGTGAAAAATACTTTTATTTTTATGCACCACTGTAACCAAAGCTATATATATCATGAATAACAGTTACTAGTTTAAAATTGCATTAGGAAAAAATAAAATAAATAAAGTTGCATTAAAATATTAATGGTATGCAGTAGTGTATTTGGCAAAACAAAAGTAAATACAAGTACAGCATTTCCTCCATGGTTGACTAAGAGGTCCATTTTGGAATGATCTTTCTACTATATGAGACTAGCCAGGGAAGGTTAAAAGACTTATTGGGACTGCTTCATTATTATGGGTTAAATTTCCCTTGGCAACCTCCAGGTGTTTTCCTCCTAATTGCAAAGTCAGGGCATTCATTCTGTACATCCCCAAACTGGGAAACTGGGTACTACACTCCTACAAATGCTTAACTCTATGCATGTGGTACATATGGGGGTAATAGATATGGGGTAGTGTTCCTTTTTCCCCCCTTCTTCTAGATCCCACCAAAGAAATGAGAAGATCAATTGTATTATACCTCCCATGTTTATCAGACTAAGTCATCAACATGATTTGGTCTTACTCTAATGTTAAAACAGGGTTTCTCATCCTCAGCAAAACTGACATGTGTGTTGTTGGGGCCATCCTGTGCATCGTAGGATGTTTGGCAGTGCCCCTGCCTTCTACCTACTAGATGCTAATAGCACCTAGTGTGAGAGCTGTGACAACCAGAAATGTCACTAGGCAGTGGCAAATGTCCCCTGGAGATGGTGGCACAGGGCCACTGGGTTATAAGAATGAAGTACAGCACCAGAAGGCCTGCTTCTCTCAAGTCATCATCTCCTAGTCACTAGGACATAAAACCAGCCATCTCTTTGGGTCAAGCAACTCACGATGGGTGGTGCAGGCAATATGAGACTGCCCGCTGCCTCCTGGTCCAGAATCGTCACTGTGGCAGTGGTCACATCACCAAGAACTGCTTCCACTGGGTCATCTGGGCCAAGGACTAGGGAGAAAGATTCATGCCATTCCCGGTCTTCGTTGGATAGGATCTCGACTTTAAAAAAGATATGATCCACACCTTCACCAATGACAGAACAAAAAGAGAGCAAAGGTTCTCATTAGCTGACCTACCTCAGATGGTGCCAAGTTGGCACTACTGAAATTTCATGTTAAAATACGCCCTTTCCTTTCAGAGGTTTTCTATAAATACAGTGGCTGCTAATCACTTTAACCCTACCTCCAGTGAGAAATCTATTTTATAGACCAAAGTCCACCTGTGGTTGAGGCTCAGTTTGCAGATTTATTATTCAACACCATACGAGGATTAACGGCCCCTGCCTGACACGAGCAGGTAGTAATAAAAATCTATGATCCAAAATACACTCCACCCTGGTTATGAGTTTTTTTGCTTAATTTTTCTTTCCCCTTACACTTAGGCATGAGCTCCTGCATGGCTGTGAGTGCTTACACACACAGGCACCCCTCAGGGCTGTCCTGAGAACTCAAAGGCTTCCTACAGGACCATCCCTGCAAAGACAGTAGTGTCAGCCTGGAAGGAAGCTTAGGGCCTTGGAACTGCCTTCCTTTTCTGTAAAATGATTCTCTGGGGTTGCAAACATCCCTGGTGGTAGTTAATGTTCCCTTCCTCCTCTCCTACAAACACCTGGGCTGGGTTGTTTCCAGGACCTATCTTTCTCTAAATCCTTATGCAGAAAAGGAAAAAGTAAAGACACATGGAAGAACAGTCCTTGTGTGGAGGCAGAGGAAGGGCTTCTACCTTTCCAGCAAACACTAAGCAGATGCACATGGGATGGACCCAAAAGTCTTTTAAAACTCCAGTGGAATGAGAGACATAGAGATCCCTTCCCACTCATTTCTAAGGGAGTCACTTCCTCCCCCTGATTGCTAAGACGTCTCTGGCAAGACCTTCTACCACTACTGCCCACTTCTGGCTATATCACAAATGGTGCCAGGATCCACACCAGTCTTTTCATCTTACATTGTTCCAGAAAGTTCTGTGAAAAAACCTAGGATATAATTCAAGTCCTCTGTCTCATCTCTCCCATCAAATTACTATATAAGATAGTCAAACAGCTAGCTGTGACCTGAATCTCATCTCTCTCTCTTCCCTGACTCATCTCCATAGTTCCCTTTAGACTAAAGCTTTTTTGGAAATCTCGTAAAAGGGTCTCCTATCTCCTAGCAGATGTTAAACCATTGGAGAACAGAGATGGTGCCGTCTGGATTCGAGAAATCCCTGAAGGGCCCAGGACAGTGGTTTGTACCCAGATTTTACTGAATGATGGCACTGATGTTTATTCTTTTAAAATCAAATGCACTTATGACTCAACCAAATCATAGGTTCACAACCACCAAAACATCCTTTTAAATGAGCCCAAATCCGAAGGACTTGGGACCTACTTTTGTTCTTTCTCAGTGCTATTTTTACTAACTAAAAACTTTAAAGATTCCTGTAGTATCAAATGTGTGCCTAATAAAGTACTTCATGTTCAGTAAGTACCACTGTTTGTCTCTTTATTTTTCTGCTCATTCCTTTCTTCACATACAAGATATTTGTCTTCCTATTAGGTAAAACCCATAGATTAGGACTGGCATTCAGTTACCGGGACTGAACTTCAAGACTCTGCTCTTTGGGTAATAATCCACCCCAGACTGGGCAGACCCATCCCGTGTGCTGCAGCGAATCTTGGATGTCCTATTCTGATCCCCTCGACGGATGACCTTGATGTTCAGGAGGGCTATAGCGTCTGGCCCCGAGGGTTCCCGGACTTGGTATGCAGCTTCTTCAAACTCAATGGTAGGGGCTAAGAAAACAGGGTTAGGAAAACAAGAGCAAGTTAGAAAAGCACAAAGGATTCCACTCCCCTGAAAATACTTTATAAAGACAAGAGGGAGCTTTCCACATTAGTAAGCAATACGACGGTAAAATGGCTTGCAGTCATAAAAATCAATCCATTTTTACCCCTCAGCAAAGCTTTGGAAAAGGAACTTACTCATGATTCTGCAGGAATTGTTTCTCACAGGTTTCTTATTAAAAACAATAGTGGGGGAAATATTTTTAAGCACTTTGAAATGCACATTTCCATCTGGGCATTACAGCTCACAAAGTGTTTTTAAATTCACACACTTTATCAAGGGACCGAGACAGAGTAAGCCCTTGATAAATACTTATCGACAGATTATGTGAATCAACTCTTTTTCATTTATGAGCTATGAATTTCTAAGCTTTATAATTTATCTTATCTATACATTACCTAAACTTTCCAAGTCTTTCTCCTGTCTCTGATCTTCTGAGTCGTTCTTCCCAGAGCCCTCATGTCTCCTAGCCTTAAATTTTACTAACTTCTCTCAGGTTATTTAGTTAAAAATGAGTAGTTTTAATGAAGAACGCAAGACTTCCTAACCCAATCTGGTTTGAGGTACTAGTCTCATTGCTATGAAGTGATGAGTATGTTGGTTTTTACAAAAATTTCAAATTGTGCCTTCTTTTCCATTATATTTTCTTGGGGAAGGGTGAGGTGGTAGTGGTGGATAAGAAATGGGAAAATTGAGAGCAATTACAAATTTTATACCATTTCTAATATACTATAATATTTTGCAGTAATTTCTAGAGCCTCTGTTCATTTCCCTCTTTCCCTCTCAGAAGATCAGTTCTTCCTAATTGTAGAAGATAAGTTTCCTTGGAGACTTTGTAGTTTTTAATAAATGCTCCATGGAACTTGGGAGAGTCACTTACTACCTCCCTGAGCCTCAGTCACTGGGTTTCCGTGTGACATGGAGAGGTTCACCTCAGGATCTGAGTCTGAGTCTCTGGGTAAAGGACTACTATAACTTCAAGACTGGCTTTTCTTATTTTACCCAAAGTCCAGGTTAGTCGCTGATTTTATATCAGAAACTCTGAGAGTCTCACTAACTCTTGGAAGATTCTAGAATCTGATATGATAAGGGTTACAAAAGTTTTGCTGTTTATAGCTGTGTAACTAAGAGCATAAATTATATAAATTTGCTGAGGCTCAATTTCTTCACCTACAAAATAGGGATTATAGCACCTACTTCAAGGGGTTACCGTCAGGATTAAATGAAATAATATAATATGCTTAGCATGGTTCTTGTTCTACGGTAACATAAAAACAGCGATTACTATTTGCAATACTATCCATCCACTCACTAAAATGTCTATTTGAATAAAACAATTTTGTCCCAATTTGAAACAGATTTGGTTTTGTTTTCCCTAGTGCTTGGGTCATTGTTTGCTAATGCCTGACTAAAGAATTTAAGATTTTGGGGGTTAAAAGACCAAATCAATTAGAAGGAAACTGAGAAATTAGACTTTTCCGGGAAGGTGGCAGTGTTTAAATTAGTTCATTGGATTCAAGTGATTTTGATCGTATTTCCAATCTGGTTCCTGAACTACAGCGACTTATATAGGTTTTATTCTCTGTCTGCCTTAGCATCTCTATCCTGGCTTGTAACCATACTCATTTCTTATCTCTTGGCAATGTGGTAGGGAATACTGAGATTAGGCACACCTATAACTTTATTGGAACTCTGTAGAAGATGATCACTTGCTGCCAACAGTTTATATAAATACTCTGAGATTGTTATCAGCATGCACTTTTATAGCACTTTCATTTTTAAAAAAACACCTATAATTACATTATTAGTAAAACATCAGTTCATGGTCTATCAACCAAAGAGTAACTAAAGACAATATCCTCTGTTACCATCTTCATCATTGGATATGGTGATGGTGGCCATGTTATTCTTCCCAATTCTGGCTCCACTCCAGTGGTTCCCAAGAGGATGGGCAAGGTAGACCCTGAATTGTTCCTCAGGCTCAAACATGGAGTCATCATGGATGGAGACAGTACAGTTCTTCATCTAGAGCCAATGTCATAAGAGAGATTAAAATTTGCACTGAGAAATCAGTACTTTTCTTGCTTTCCTTAGAAAATAATTTTTCTTCTTTGCAGCATCAAAGAGTCAACACAAATTCAAAAGAACCCACACCATTTCATTTGCAAAACAGAATATTCAAACCTAACAGTTCATGCCTGATAGGGACATACCTATGTGTAGAGGCCTGTATTAGAATATTCCAAACCACTCTGAATGATTGGTCATGGATTATGGAAAACAAGATCAATAAGACAATCCACTCCGATGCACCCATAGGAAATCTGTGCACTTTCCCTGATCAAACTAATGTATATGTATGCATTATGAATGGTAAGTTTCTGATGATGGGGATAAACATGTGGATTGAACTCCCTGGAGAGAGCTAAACAATGGTCTGTCCCCTTGCTAAAAACAGGAGTTTTAGAAGGAACTCAGAAAGGCTTATTTGATACCTTTCAGTGCTGCAGACCTCCCAAACGTGCTGCCAAATGGTGTCTCATCCGAACACTGCTGAATTCTGAAAGTCTGAGAACACAATCTAAATCTTGGTCTGACAGAAATCAAGTGCTTCCTACATAGATTATTCTCTACTGGGGACTGTATTCTTTTTTTTTTTTTTTTTTTTTAAGATTCTATTTATTTGAGAGAGAGCGGGAGAGAGTGAGAGAGAACATGAGAAGGAAGAAGGTCAGAGGGAAAAGCAAATTCCCTGCAGAGCCGGGAGCCCAATGTGGGACTTGATCCCAGGACTCTAGGATCATGACCTGAGCCGACGGCAGTGGCTTAACCAACTGAGCCATCCAGGCGCCCCAACACAAAATAAGGCCAAAACATTTTGGATGGCGTAGTAATCTCAACAGTAGAGTGATGTGATGTGAAGTGGGATTATTTTTAGTTGAACCATTTTAAATCCACTCTGCTACCATATTGCAAAGAATCTGTGGGTATAGAGAAGCTCTGCTCTTATACTTCTGACTTCACAATAAATGGAAGGACAACATTCCTGTGAATGTTTATAGGTAGCTTGCTAACCAGGTTTTAAGACCCTAAAGAATGTCCCTTTCTTTTCTTAATAGAAAACATGAATTTAGTAGTGACTCTCCAGGATATCTTTTCAAAAACGACATTCTAGTGAATGATAAGTTTCAAAGACAAACTGCTTAGCGCGCCAGAGAAGATGAAGATCCCACAGTGTGCTTATGAAGAATGATAGGTTGTCATGTGGTAACATACAGATGGTTAGACTATATTTTCTTTGTAACTTTATTAAATTATAAATTGTCTCTTGGATAAGCAGAGAATCCTCTTTTGAACTTAAAACAAATACAGACATGTGGACTCAAAGCTGCAGATTGTATCTGTTGTATTTGTGTATGATTTTAAACACATGTTTCGACCTGCCAGCGTAAAATTCCCATAAAATATACAACTAAGACAGGGTTTCTATGAGTCATGAATGTATAAAGACCAAGAGTCTCAAAGAAGGAAGCTATCGCTTTTTTTTTTGGTAGTAAAGATGAACAGAGGAAGAGTCTGCAGTGACTTGGGCTGGGTAAGATCTTTTAATCTAAACTTCAAAAGGCCTAATCGTAGGGCAAACGCCTGATATGTCTGACTCTAGCAGAATTGAAAACTCTATTCAACTAAGAACACTGTGATCAAAGGTAATAGATAAGTGACAGAATGCAAAAATACGTTTACAATATCTAAAATGTCTACAACCAGCAAGGAATGAATATATAGAATATACAAGAAAGACTGCAAATCAGTAAGAAAAAGACAGCAATACAATAACAAGGAGCAAAGGATAAAAATAATTAACTTGCCTAAAAGGAAACCCAGTAAGCTACAAGCTGACAAACATATGCACTGGTAGTGATTTGGAAAAATGCAAATTAAAATGAGATATGACTTTACGCATATTAGATTAGCAAAATTTCAAAAGATGAGTAAAGCTGTGTTAGAGAAGATACAGGATTATAATAACATTCAGGTCACTGCTGGCAACTTTTGGGAAGTTTTCTGACACTTCTTCAAATGAAGCACATACTTGGCCTCTGGTCCAGCAGTTTTGCTGCCGAGTGTACATCCAAAGAGGTGCCCACTCAGGTCTGCAAGTGGACACGGATGAAGATGTGCCCTCCAGCATTCTCTGGGATGGCAGAGTGTTAGGAGGTTACTGGGCTCTCTCTCTGCAGTTCCCCACTGTCTACTGCTAAGAGTGGGTGGTTAAGATGTACTAAGGACCCATCATGAAATATTGTGTATTATCTCAGCAACAGCTCAGATGTACACATAAATGACATGGACAGATACTAAAACATTTTGCTAAGTAAACAGAGTAAAATTTTGAAAAAGATGTATCACAGTAATAGTTTTATAAATTAAAATCTGTGCATGAGACAATCGACATTTTTTTTTTTTTTTTTTTAGATTTTATTTATTTGACAGAGAGAAACACAGCCAGAGAGGGAACACAAGCAGGGGGAGTGAGAGAGGGAGAAGCAGGCTTCCTGCCAAGCACGGAGCCCGATGTGGGACTCGATCCCGGGTCTCCGGGATCATGACCTGAGCCGAAGGCAGTCGCTTAACCAACTGAGCCACCCAGGCGCCCCGAGACAATCAACATTTTTAAAGAACAAATCCAAATTAAGACATATACATTAAACACAACAGATTGATGAGTTCTGAAGTGGGGAATGAAATGTGGCCAGAGAATAGGCATAAAATCAAACAAATAAACTAAGAGAAGGGCCTTGAAATGACTATGGGAACTGTGTGTCTTGAATAAGAGGGTACAGGTGACTCAATGATCTGAATCTGAAACCTAAAAATGGGGAAATGTGATTCTCATTCAATACATATGCATTTTTGACATACACTGAGGTTGCAGGCTTTGATTGTAATGTAGCCATACTTACTGTCTGGAGTTTCCCAGGAGTTCCTGTGCCCATACGCATCTCTTTTTATATAATTGCTAAGAAGAGAACATGCTCCTGCTTTCAATCTGTTCAGTGTCTGCCTATTTGGTCCTATCCTGTTGGTTCTATAGAAGAATCTATGTGGCCTTGAAACAGGGGCCCAGGTTTTAGAGAATTGTCTTGTCCTCCTCTGGGTAACACTGGTAGAGTGTGTTCTTCTTTGATGTAGATGCAAATTAAGAGAAGTCTCATTCATTTGATTCTGCTGAATTCCAGAAATGTTACATGCCATCTAAATTCCCAGCTCAGCTGATGACATACGTATTTTGTTATAAGTAGGAAACTTAAGAAGACAGTCCCACGGGACAGATGATAGTATTACAAATAGTTTCAATCAGTAAAAGAATTCCTAGGATGTCCAGAATTTGTCTAAATGACTTCATTACGGATAAGTAAAGGCATCAAGGAAAAAGAGAATCTGATCTTTCAGCCATCACGAATCCACTTACTTTCTCCCCCTTCAGAAACGTAATCCGTGAAGAGTCTGCATTTCTTCTCTCCTCAAAGTCCTCCATGACCTGAGCTGAATGGCCCTGGGTATAGCACCTCACTGACGACTCATAGCTCAGGTCTCCACTCCGAATGATGGGCACATGCAGGACACCCTCCTTCTCCTTCACTAGAAGCAGATCCTTGGCAAACTGCATGCTGGGCACTGGGGGAACAGAAGGAGAGATGGAGGCATTGTTAGTGGGAGACAGAGGCAAGGTGGCCGCAGCCCTCACTAGCCACTTGGCAGAAAAGGTCTACTAAGGGCCATCTTCACAGGCTGGTGTGTCAGAGATGGTAAGTAGATTTCCAGGTCTGGCTCTTCTCAAGGCAAGGGACCTGCTTCCATTGTTGAGCATGCTTCTAATGAAACAGAATAAATCCATTTTGCACCTGTTTCTCCTAGCTTCAGGGTGCATTCCCCATCTCAAATGCAGATAAGTAATTCATGCAAAGAAATAGGTCCATTATAAGGAAAATTTTGATTGAGACTTGAATATGCAAAAAAAAAAAATCACTTTCCTTCTAAGGAAAAGAGCAGGGTAAGCCTGATGATAAATGGCCACTCACATTGGTCCTGGGACCCGGAAGACAGTAGGAAAAAGTGGGAGTACTGGTAAAAAGGAAAGTACAGGCATTTTTAAAGATGGTCGCCCCTCAGCTCCAGTCTTTTGTTGGCAGGTCATCCTATTCTCAGATGAAGCTAGAAATCTGGATTCTTAGGTCATATCCACTAAAAATTTTTTTTTCATATCCACTAACATTTTAAAAAGCAATCCGTTAAAACAATAAAAAGAAGTTCCATAGAGGCCAAACTACTTGGGCCAAACCAAAGACACCCACATGCTGAATTGGTCAGTGAGACCCCCAGTCTGTGATTACTGCTACAAAATCACATTTTTTTTTTTTTTTTTTTTTTTATAGCTCACATTGGTCTCATTTGACTTTAGGAAGGGACCATAGTCAACTTGTGGTTAGAAACACGGGCTTTGCAATCAGCAGGCCTGAATTTCCATTCCTGGCCCTTCTACTTTTTAGCTGTATGATATAGGGTAAGTTACTTAGACTTTCTGAGTTCTGGGATCTTTTTATTTATAAATTGGAAATACTACTATCTAGTTCCTAGAGGTGTTGGAAGGAGTGAATTTAATAAAATAATGCATGTACTTTGCTCAATACAGTATCTGGTATATCACAGGCACTCATATTTTGGTAGGAATTATTATATTATGGCTTGTTTTTCCCCCAACTACAGGGTTCTCAGTATGAAGAATCACTTTTTTCTCCTCATTTCTTACAGTGCATATAATAATGCTCCACATTAGGACATGTCCTCTTCTGAAACCAACATCTTGTTGATTGCTGGTTCATTCTTTCTTTTCTTTATATATATATTTATTCATTTATTGGAGAGAGAGAGAGAGAGAGAGAGAGAGAGAGAGAGAGAGAGAGAGAGCAGGCAGTGGGAATGGGGAGAGGGAGAGAGAGACTCAAGCAGACACCCTGCTGAGCACAGAGCCCGATGTGGGGCTTGATCCCATGACCTCAAGATCAGGATCTGAGCCAAAACCAAGAGGCGGACACTCAACTGACTGCGCCACCCAAGTACCCTGCCGGTTATTTATTTCTTAATGAACAATACAAAGAGGGAGTCCTTCCAGTCACATGTCAAAGTCTCCTATGACAGAAACTGACTCGAAAGTTGTCATTCCCCGTTTCCTTGCTGTGTCTTGTGTATGCCCTGCCAAACCTGAAAGGAAGGAAGCAAAAGGCAAGGATCCAAGCACTCTTAAGTCAATATGCGAAAAGCTCTGTTTGCCTTCAATCTGCCCACTGCTCAGAACCATGGGTATTAGCAAAAACACAGCAAACTCATTATCTAAGCCAAACCCAACAGTAACCACTTACTACCAAAAAAAAAAATTCCAGCAGATACTTCTTTTAACACCACACCTAGAGGATATTTAACAACTTTGGCATCAGGCCCCGAACATTTATCCTTTAGGGTTCTGTCATCCAGTACAATGGTCTGTACTGTTAAAACGTGGGTGGCAATGGCATAGCCTCACACAGAAGGACAAGAAGGAAACTTGTTGGCAGGTCTGCTCATGAACAGATTATCTAAAGCTTTGGATTGATTTTTCTTGCTGGCCCAACAGGAGTCAAGTCAGATGAGAGTTGAAAGTGTAAGTGGTAATGTTTGGGTTTTGTCCTGTATTAATCAACCCCAAATTCTTCTTGAGCTGTAAAAGCCTCCTTTTTTCCGCTCTTAACGAGATGGCAAACCTCACCCCTTACCCTATTTGGATAAAGAAGGGGAGACAGTACAGGAAGTGGGTGAACATGTCTCATGATTGCCTACAGTGCTGGGAATGGTCCCTGCCCCATGGGGCCCCTAGTCTTGTGGGACAATGAGGCAAGAGGCAACAGAAAGACAATATTCAGTAAGAGATTTGTGTGCAGGGGTTGATGGCATACAAAGGAAAGGTCCAGCCTGAGTCAGGCAGTGTGTGAAGGGCCCCGCACGTATCATTGCATGTCCTCCTCTCAATACCCCAACTACAATCCCCTCAGAAAGTAGGAGCTCTGTTCTCAGTTCTGCCTGACTGTAGAGCTCCTCTCCTTCCACACTGATGGGGTACATGACCATGAAACGGGGATCACTCGGGGTGCACAGGCGTGTGCTAGATACTGCACATTCACTGTCAGCACTCTCAGTGCATTCAGCACATGCAGCCCAGTTTGTAGTTATCTCCTCACTGGGCTCAGTCCTGTGCCCTGAAATAGATTGTGGGGCTCTGCTCTCCACTCCGCTGTAACCTGCACAGTGCTGGGCGCCCGTCTCAGGCATGGAAAATGTTCGAGAAATGCTGTTATCCACTAACCTTCTCAGTAACTGACAAAGTAAGTGCAAATGCCCCCCCCCCCCCGAAATTCGAGGGCCTCTTTATGGGCAATGGTTAGGTTGGAAATTTAGAAGAGATCCTGCCTCTAGTTCTCTTGAGTTGGAGCAGGTAGGATGTAGTGAACACCCAGGGGTGTGAAGAGATTGTGACTGCAAGGCCTTTCCCGACTTGCTCAGCATTCCTCTGGTTATAGCAAAGTCTAACTGCAGGTACCAGAGCAGAAGAGGAAAATGGAAACAGGAAAAGGTTCGGGGATGAGTTACTTAGATGATAGAAGGGCCCACGATCACCCTGTGGAATAAAACAAAAGACCTAAGGTCTCTTTGGAAGGCTGAAGATTGACTTTATAAGGATACTGAGTGACATCAAGCATCTAAAACTGCAAGGTCGAGAGTCAGTACGGTAGAGTATAGAACTAGAACACTGAATGTGGATAGAACAGACCTAGATTTTAACTCTGGTTCCTTTGCTTCCTCTCCATGTGATCTTGGACAAATTATTCAACCTGTTTCATTAGTTGAAGAGCTTGTAAAGATTAGAGAGAAGGTAAGATCCTTCCACCTTACAATGTGCACATGGAAGAAACTCAAGAGTTAGCAATTACTAAGAAGAAGACAACCAATAGACACAATCACTGCATATTACAATGGGCTACTGAAATAGGTTTAGGGATTTTTTTTCCCCCTCCGGGATAAATTCCTGACTGAATATAGTTTGTTGTAGCCTCACTGAAAGATGAGAAATATTTTAACATATTCATTTTCTAAGTTTGCAACACTAATGTTCATCAATAAAATGTGGAGAAAAATCTAAATGGATTATTTTCTGTTGATCTGGGGCAATGAGTTCTGTGTGCATGACTGGAGTCCCACTGGCAAGTGTGAAAGCTTACTGATGTGTAAGGAAAGAAAGAAAGAAATGTGTAATAAAATCTACTACATGCCAGGTACTGTGGTTATCACACAGAGTATGACAAGCCGAAGTCTTAGAGCCCATGCGGGTCCCTCTCTGTGTAAGACTTCGGGGGTTTACTCCCCGGACTCTAGTCTCCTTATTTACAGAATAGAAACAAGTATAAAACCATGAAATTATAAGGAAGTAAGCTAATGTCTAGGACATCACTCTGTAAACTCTGAAGTAACATATGCTACAAAACAGTTTAATTGTTAAAATGTTGTTCACAGTTAAAAACTTACCATTTTATGAATCACAAACCTAAAGGTAAAAGTTAAAACTAAAACGTCCAGAAGAAAACATAGGAAAAAAAAAATCTTTATAACCTTGGGTCAGAGAAAGATTTCTTAGATACGACATTAAAGGCACAATCCACAATAGAATTATTGATAAATGAGACTATTTCAAAATGAAAAACTACTGCCCCTTGAAAGACGTTGTTAAAAGAAGAGCAAACAAGTCACGGATTGGGAGAAAATATTTGCCAAACGCAAATATTTGTCCAGATTTTATTATAATGCAATAATAGAGGGGAAAAACAACCCAATTAAAAATGGGGGAAATATTTGAATAATACTTTGCTAAAGAAGATATATAGATGGCAAATAAGCACCTAAAAAGATCTCAGTGTCATTAGTCATTAGACAAATGACTTTCAAACCATGAGACATCACTATGTGTCTACTAGGATAACAAAAGAAAGCTCACAGAAAGCTGACAACACCAAATGTTGGTGCGGATGAGGAGCAGCCAGCATTCTCATACACTGCTGGTAGTAAGGCAAAATAGATACAGTCACTTTGGAAAATGACCTGGCAATTTCTTGTAATGTTAAACAAATACGCACCATACAATCCAACCACCCCATGCCTAGAAAAGCAAAAACCTATATTCACACAAAAATCCATACACAAATATTTATAATCATTCAAGTCATAACAGCCAAAATCTGGAAACAGCCAAAATGTCATTCCATAGGTGGATGGATGAACAAAGTCTAGTACATCTATATAATGCGAAACCACTCCACTGTGAAGGAGATGAACTATGTGTATATGTAACAACACGGATGGTTCTCAAGTGCAATCTTCTAATGAAAGAAGCTGGACATAAGAAGTTGTTCTATTACATGATTCCAATTATATGAGATTCTGGAAATGGCAAAACCATGGCAAAAAACCAGCAGGGGTTCCTGGGGCTGGACATGGGGAAGAGGTTGACTACAAAGGGGCACAAGAGAATTCTGTAGAGTATTGAAACTGTTTCACATTTTGATTGTGGTACTGGGCACCCCACTGTATGCATCTGCCAAAACTCAGAACTGTCCACTATAAAGGGTGAATTTTAATTTATGTAAGTTACATCTTAGTAAACCTAGGTCTAAAATATCATTTTGGATATTTGCATTATCCATGCATTATGTATGCATATGCATGCATGCGTATTACATGTATGCAAACGCATTATGTATATTGTGTATTTCTCTTGAAGGATCCACACAACAACAAGGACAACCTGGTTAAAATGGTTGTCTCTAGGAGAATAACCAGAGGGCCGGGAGAATATAAGAAAATAAATGAAAGCATTAAGGATCACAATGCTGGACTGCCTGTTCATTTCCCGGTGACTTTTCAGTCACTGAAAGAGTTTAATGATGGGCTCTGTCATCAACCAGTGGGGATGTTAGTGAGGGTCCTCCCACTTTAGGTAGGAGGTTTGACCTGATCTTTTTACCCAAGTCAAGAATCTGACCATTCTAGCTTTCATGAGCTCTCCCCAGGAAGCCTCCATCCTTTTCTGGCCATCTTCCTGCAGCGACATCAGTGGCGACTGATACTTTGTTCATATACTTGTTGTCTATTGTTTCCTGTATGCCATCCACAGGACTGCCAGTGTCAAGTTCCTCAAACAAAGACCACACCACTGCTCTGCTTAGAAGCATCTGCTGCTCTTCTCTCCTTACAAGTCCCTTAGGCTGCAACATAAGGCCTTTCAGAACTGAAAAGACAGGTCCAACCTGTCTTTCCATTTCCCTCTATTTACCTCCTGCCAGGCTTAAAGCAAAAGTAAGCATCTCACTATTTTTCAAAGATGCATCTTTCAAAATTTTATACTTTATATATACTATATATCTCCATCTGCCAAAACTATATTTTACTATCCATTAGATGAACTCATACCATGCCCTAAAACTCTGTTTAAATATCACGTCCTTTGTGAAATCTATGATTCTTCCACACATAGGTGCTGTCCAGTCCCTTCTGCTTCCCTAGCACTGGATTTGTAGCACTATTAGGTCATTTATAGTCTAATCCTTCTGTTTAAGGGTCTGATCTCCTCAACTAGGACAGGGCCCAAGGCTTATATATCTTTTTGTGCCTTGCATAGAACCAGAAACATGAATGCTTATTTCTTCCCCATATTTCTATGTGAAAGTAGATACAGTAGATACAGTAGATACACACAATTCTTGAATGAAAATGTGAATGAGTTCCAATGTCATATACTTGGAAGACAAGGAAGAAATAGAAATGCAGCCTGAGCCACGAGCTGGCATCTCCTGTATCTTACCATCCTGGAATGTGTCATTAATCGCAATGACAGCCTGGAAGGGTCTGGTCAGTTCGGCCCCTTGTGCTGAGCTGAGGAAAACCACAAACGTCTCCAGCCCTTCAATTACTGGATACTGAGTGTCATCTAGGATAGTCAAGGTGCAATACTAGAAGAAAAATCAAGGTGTTAATTAGACTTATTTTGGTGATCAGTTTGCAGTATATACAGACACTGAATCATTATGTTATACACCTGAAACTAATTTTTGCCAATTTCGTCTCGGTTAAAACAGTATATAAAGATAAGGAGAGGGAAAATCAAAGTAAACCTTACAGAATGTCCAACATACAACACCCACTGCCTTCAGGAGAGTAGGACAGAAGCGATAACTTGCCTTCTCTGATGATCTTATAGTAAGTCTTTTTAATCCCTAAAATGATCATCTCTTTATTACAAACCCTTGGGTGTTTTGTCACTAGATATTTACATCAGCAGAGTGTAGTTCCCATCCTAAATCTGTGGTGATGGATATGAGATGCTGACCATGTCACTTGGAGAGTCTGTAGAAGATCTCTCTGGGTTTACTCTCTTGTTTGCATGTTTGTGTTTGTGATGAAAGGGAAGGGAGTCATAAGGCAAGGGTGGTTTAGAGCCCCTCACAGAGTTTGGAGAGCAGAACAGGGACAACATGAACAGGCCCATCTGGCCTTTGGCTGCTCTGTGCTCACCTGCTCCGTGACACCTGGCCCGAACTCCACCTTCCTAGAGCTGGGGACATAGTCAACTCCTGGAGTGGCGGAAGCTGGGTCTGAGGGCCGTGTTGCACACCAGACAGATGTGAAAGTAGAAAGATCAGTCCCATGACGGCTAACTGGAATCTTCACTGTGCCTAAGTGGAGATCCACAGAGAGGTCAGAGGTCATTCTTGGGCCAGAAGTCAGTGAGTTTTCAAAACAATGTTTTCCCTCACAGCAGTAGCAGTTTGACCCTGTGAACTTGTCTAATCCAACTTCAGTGATGTTCCTGTGTTCCTTCTGAGGAAGGTTGCGAGGTGTCACCATCCCCATTCTTACTGACACTAAGATCAAGAGCAGACATGGAGGAGGGCCTCATGGAGGTAGTGCTGGAGAGACAGCTCTTCGGGGGAAGTGGTTTTGGGGTTTCATGAAAGACATGGTTCGCATGAGAAAAACAAACTGGAGAGGGCTCATCAAAAAACATCTCAAGCCTATTTTGGGAGAAGAAACTTAGAGACTAAGGCCTCAGGGATGAGCGAGAAAATAGTCAATTAAGAAAGAACCAGCTAGGGGACCCTATGGGGCCTGAAGCTGAATGTTTCTAATTAAATGTTCCTAACTGTGTTGATTTCTCTATTTTATTTGAGTGGTGCACACATCATTACTTAAACCATATGTACAATTGCTTATCTTAGGAATGAAGCTCATCTTCTGGCCCACTGTAACATCACACTTTGTAGTGTCCTAATGATATACATGTAGATTTTCAGTGATCTTCACACCCAAGGTCAGAGAAAAGTTACATGAAAATCCCTGGATCATATTTTTTAGTCAATAAGTTATGAGCTGACAAGTAGTCATGGCCGAGCATTTGGTGTAGAGGAGAGGAAACATGATATAGGAAAGGTCTAGGTTCTACTCCCAGTTCTGCCAAATTAGCTACTGATCTTTGATGCTTTATTTCTCCTTTCTGAGCTTCCATTTGCTCTTCTGTCTAACGTTCTCTTTTCTACAGAAGACTAAATGAGAATGTATGGAATGCAGATGGCCTGGTACCTGGCATTCTGTAAGTGCTGGGAAATATGAGTTCCCATGATCCCTCAGAGTATCACCTTCAAAGAGGTGAGTGGCCTTGACAGGTGGCTCAGATCAGAGGATGCTCAGCACAGCTGCTGCTCCCTCTGGAAGTACATCTGCTAGCAGCATGCAGAAGACTTTGAGGCCTTCATGGAGCCAAAAGAGGGAAGGAGCCAAGGTGGATGAAATCTGCCGACTGACTGCTTTGGGGTGTTATATGAATGAGAAAGGTTCATTTGTTAGGACACTGAAACTCTGGAATTTATTTATTCTGGCAGCTAGCAGTGTGCTAAATAACTTACCTCCATCCTCAACAGATCACATTTCTTGATTTCAGAGGCCAAAAGGCTTAGCACCACATGCTATCTCTGGAGAACAGAGATCAACCAATGAAACTCTGAGCCAGATCCCTCCCACCATCAGTAACCAGGGCAAGAAAAGTGGAAGGAATTCCATATTCTTCACTACCTTCCATTCTTGGTCTTAATGTCCGTTATTAAATATCTCCAATTGACAATGGTGTCACTGAGGAATGGCATTCTCAAATGTCTTTTTTTTTTTAAATTTTATTTATTTGACAGAGAGAAACACAGCAAGAGAGGGAACACAAACAGAGGGAGAGGGAGAGGGAGAAGCAGGCTTCCCACAGAGCAGAGAGCCCGATGTGGGGCTCGATCCCAGGACTCTGGGATCATGACCTGAGCCAAAGGCAGACGTTAATGACTGAGCCACCCAGGTGCCCCTTCAAATGTCTTAAAGGACATTCTGAAGATTATGAGGAAATTTTTCAAGGAAGGGATCAGGATATGGGTGATGGAATCCCAGAGATGCTCTCTCTTACCTGCATCCTCGCTGACAGTGAAAGCCGTGTTGCTCAGGGACACAGTGGAGGCATCATTGGGACCACTAATGAGCACCTTGGCCGATGCCACCATTCCAATGCGGGCATTGTCAGAAGCATCTGCCAGGACAATCTCAAACTCCTCTTCTTCTTCATACTCACTGTCATCAACGAGCATGACATCGCAGGTGGACATGGTGACACCAGGCCCGAATATCACACGACTCTCAGGAGACATCCCTCTAGATTTAAAATCAGAGCCCGATTCTAGAGCATAGAGGCTGCTTCCCATAGCTGACTTAGGGACTGTGTAGCAAATTGCAGATACAATGCTGCTTGAATCCCCTGAAATACAAATGGGAAGAAAATGAAAGCATTTGAGTGAGTGCTTTGCAAAATTTTAAATCTCTGATCATTTGGTAAGCTTGGTTCCCTCTGACACATTCCATCACTACTATTCCAACACTGACATGAAACCTTCCTGCATTGCAGCTCCTTAAGCCTGTGGTATAAAACCACTTGAGGATTTAAAATATCCCAGATACTTCACCAAACAATTTAAAATGGATTTCCTATTCTTGAATTTTGTGCTCTGTTAATTCACAAGACTCACTGCTCACCATCCAAGACCCCAGCAGATACAAAGATAAGAGACATACTTGGTACTTTAAGTAGCAAAGTAATTGTGTCCCGAAGGTAGTGCTCTGAGCACAGTTCACCGCCTTTCTGAATAAACTTCTGCACTTTAATTCACAGGGAGAAATCAGCTTGTTTAAAAAAAGAAAAACAAAACAAAATAAAACCTGCCTCTCTGTAAAAATGACTTTACTTATTAGTGCTGCCACATCTCTAGAAGACAGACTGTTCTGGGCCTGCCTTGCTCGCCCAGAGAAATCAATGGGGCTTGCCTGTTTTCCGAGGGGCATCACCAAGGCCTTGTGCTATCTATGATGTTTGTTACACTAATACCCAGTCAGCAGATTCAGTAAAAACCCTGACATCATTGTTTACAGTCATGTTCGGGCTTTGAATGGGGATTTAATTTCCATGAGTTTTAAAGTTTCAGTATTGCATAATCACAAATGCATATGATCTTTGTTTTGTTTTCAGTCCCTCAGGCACTGTCCTTTATTTCTCACACATGGTTTATTTGTCATCTGAGCTCTTTACATGACACTCACGTAGGAAAATCTTTAAATATATTTCTGTCTTCCAAAGCTAAGATGAGAAGCCAGTTCTTACAAACTTCCCTCCTTGATGAAGACTACTAAATATTTTAAAGATTGGGTGATTGATTAAGAATCCTAAATTCATGAATAATTTGCAAGGCCAAATATAACCAGTCTTCTCATCCCATTAAAAAATAGATGGGAGCACTAACAACTTGAACTAAGAAGAGGAGCCTTCTGATAGTACTCACTAGAGGTAGGATCATTATTAAGGTTGTTCTGGGCATTTAAAGGAGCTAATACATATAAATCACTTACACACAGAAGTTAATATGGTACATGAGCACTTGGCACATAGAATGGACTCAAAAAATGCTAGTTACTGTTAGAGCTCCTTGTCACCTTTGGCACCAACAGACCTTTTCTTTCAATAGGTGCAAATAGAAAACCAGCGCTCTCGTTGACCCGGTAGGTCTTCTTATCAAACTCTAATGTGGGCTCGTCCTCAGAGTCATTGATAATGACCTTCGCCTGGGTGAACTCCCCTAATAGGGCATATGCTGGCATGCTCAGCTCCACGGTGAAACTCTCAATGTCCTCAAACACATCATCATCATTGATGACAATGGTGCAGGACTTGGTGTCCTCTCGCTCATCAAACTGCACCTGTCACAAAGCAAACAACAAGGAGTTCTACTGTGCTTCCGGTTCCCCTGCTTGCCCTCCCCCAGAGTCTCATGAGAAAACAGAGGACCCAAGTCTAATGGGCAGAGCACTGAATGAAACAGTCGATTCTTCGACCTCAGCTTCCTGCTCTGTCACCTGGAACACATGGTTACCTCTTCCCCATCTTCACCTACACGTTGGAGCTGATTTACCGCATAGGAACATGGAAGGCAAAGACATCTCTTACTATTTGGTGACTATAGAAAAACATGTTGGTAACTATTTATATCTTGTTTTATTAATTAATTTGAGATAGCAAGAGTCATTTGATTGCTCAGGTTCCCTTCTATCTGCAGCAAGTTTACCTGGAAAGATGTTTGAACTTGGAGAGTGAAATTCTGGCCTTAAGCTGGGTCAGCCTCTGAATCTTTACAAATGTCAGAGTTCTCATTAGCTAAATAACAATTTCACATACTTATTTCATATATATACTGGGAGGACTATAAGGCACAATGTATAATGAAAGTGTGAAGTATATTTTAAAGCACTGAACAAATGTGAAATGTTATACTTATTACCATTAACATATTGCTTACACAATCAAAATTGACATTGAATCTCAGTGTACTGAATAATGGAGTTTGAAGCCACAGAAAGTTATATTATGAAAAAGCCACACTGAATTTTAACTTTATACTTAATTAAATCCCTTGTCATTAAGATGGGCTACATCTATAATGTAAATGAATTTAGCCTGTTACAAAACAGAGAAATTATTTTATATTCACACGATTGTGAATGCACAGGGATTTATTCTGGTTTTACTGTGTTGTAAAAAAAGATAAAGACAAAACCTTGAAATGAAACCAGGGTTATGGATTTAACTAAAGCTAAAAGGGTAGGAAATAAGCCTGGACTGCACTTTGTGTAAACCGAGATATCTAAAATGTGTAAAAATAGTCATAAACCTGTAGGGGCATACAAATCTGAAAAAGACGTAATTTTCATCAGCAGAAAAATTACTATTCCATAGCTAATCAACTAATCAAATTAAATTTTACTAAGCTCCCCATTTCAAAACACTCCCAATGAAAGGAAACACCCTTAGATCTCTAGTTATAGAACCCACTGCCTTTTGCCTTTCCTTGACAAACTTGAGTACTTGTTCCTTCTTATTATTTTGCTAAAAGATTCCTTGGCTTAGGGGTCCTTTTCTATTTCCTCATTTAAATTTGATCTCAGTCCAGCTGAAATGCCTCAAAGAGAGAGCCTGCTCCTCTTCATACTATTAAAAAGAATAACTCTAGGCACCTAGGTGGCTCAGTCAATAAGCATCTGCCTCCAGCTCAGGTCATGGCGGGAAGCCTGCTTCTCCCTCTCCTACTCCCCCTGCTTGTGTTCCCTCTCTCGCTGTGTTTCTCTGGTTAGCACCACCACAGTGGAGAGCTGTGCAGGTGCCTTCACCCACCGCCTCTGCAGTCCTTGCCAACCAGCACAGCTGTCCTCTCACATCTCAGACACCTCATACTTGGCCTATCAAAAGCAGTCAAGACCACCCCCTCTCCAAACCTGCTCCTCCGATGGTGTCCCCCTCCCAGCAAGGGGTATCACCATCCATCTCCTGTTTATGACCACTATCTAATCTGCTGTGAAATAGTATCAATTCTTACTCATCTGTTCAATCCACTCACTTGTCTCCACCTTCACTTTGTAACTGAAACTCACACTCCCATCATCTCTCACCCAGCCTATTCCAAGACCTTCCTGACCATTCCCCACACCCTCACTTCCCTTCCTAAAGTTAGAGAAGGCAAAAAGAGAAAAAGGGCTTGGATCCCAAAGCTCTGTGTAGAACATGATGTTTTGGAGAACTTTTTTGGTCATAAAGCAAAATGTAAAGACTAAGAATCTAGACAACTCAAACTTCTGCAGTTAAAACATCTACAAAGAGTAGATGGACTGGGAAGAAGCCCTGTGTGAAGGGAAGGCAGGAAAATCACTTAAAAGAAGAACACCAGTGGAAAGTGAGATGGGAAAAAAATTAGGGGGAAAGTGTCCCACTTGCCAACCACAGCAGGGCAGCTGTGGCTGGTACCTGATGGTAGTCAGCATCAGAGACCCCCTTGCCCACCTACCTGGCCAGCATACTCCACGTAGTCCTGCTGTCCGGGTTGGGAGCTGACCCTGGAGCTGGAGCTGGCGGTCCCTTGCTCGGTGCGACACAGGACGATGGCATACTGGTTCAGGTTCCCACTCCTCTGCACTGTGACGCTGACAGACCCCGCTTTCTCACTGACATTGTAGCTAGAAGCACACAGAAAGGCAGTCTCTGAAATCCTGAACTGGGGCTGTGAAGAATCCACTTGTTGAATGCCTGTCCCTTCTGGTTGATTATGGGGTCAGGCAGCTCAGAGAATAGGACGTTTGGCGTCTTTAAGAAGCCAGGTTATAAAGTGGGGAAAGGTATTCACCTGGGACAGCACCAAGGGACCAAGGAGGCTGTGGAGGCAGAATGAGATCTCCCCGTTTTCAGAGCACATTGAAAGACTTTCAGAAGATAAGCAGCACGGAGGAGCTATGCACTTTGTATTTTGAAACATAGAGGGGGCACCTGGGTGGCTCAGTGGGTTAAAGTCTCTGCCTTCAGCTCCGGTCATGATCTCAGGGTTCTGGGATCAAGGCCCGCATTGGGCTCTCTGCTCAGCAGGGGGCCTGCTTCCTCCTCTCTCTCTGCCTGCCTCTCTGCCTACTTGTGATCTCTCTGTCAAATAAATAAATAAATTCTTGAAAAAAAATAAACCAACATAGAGGAATGACAAACAATCTCTCCTTAGTGTGGTAGAGTAACTCGATCAATGGGTTCTTAGGAAAGAAAGCTGCTTGGAAGGTTTATCCTAAGGGGTAACATTCTGGACCAGATTTCCAGGAAGTGTGCAATGGAGTCAGGGTGGTGGCAGAGATAAGAAACTAAAAATAGGGGGGCACCTGGGTGGTGGCTCAGTTGTTAAGCAACTGCTTTCGGCTCAGGTCATGATCCCAGAGTCCTGGGATCAAGCCCTGCATAGGGTTCCCTGCCTAGTGGGAAGCCTGCCTCTCCCTCTCCCACTCCTTCTCTAGCTGTGTTTTTCTCTGTCAAATAAATAAATAAAATCTTTTTTTTAAAAAAAAAGAAAATAAGAATGGGGCCTAGGGAATAAAAGTGTTTAGAGAAATGGAGCTCTGTGGCATTGGGGAGTGACATGGTGCTCAGACTGAATGTGTCCCCCAAATCCACATGTGGAAATCCTACCCCCAATGTGCTGATATTTAGGAGGTGATTAGGTCATGAGGGTGGAGCCCTCATGAATGAGATTGGTGCCCTTAGACAAGATGTCCCATAGAGCTCCCTGGTCCTTCTGCCACATGGGGACACAGGGAGAAGACAGCTGCCTCCAAACCAGAAAGAGATTCCTCGATGGACACAGACTCTGTCAGCACCTTGATCTAGGACTTCCTAGCCTCCAGAATTGTGAGGAATAAATTTCTGTTGTTTATATTGTTAGAACAGCTCAAACAGACTAAGACATAGGATTAACTTAGCTGTTGCCACAAATTTGCATTGCTCTGGCAAAGTAGAAGACAAATTACTCATGTGCTCTTCATTCCTAAGTATCTAGGTTTAGAAAAGCCATGAATGGGTGGTGCCTGAGGGTGAGCACTGGGCCAGGGCTGACGTCTTGCTGCTGTGAGGGCTGCCCGCAAAGTGACACGTTAGTCTTCAATGCCAGCTCAGTCCAGTCAGCACTGGAGGGTTGTCCAGAAGAAGTGATCAGATTTAGTCCATTTATTTAATTTTTTAAAAAGATTTTTTTATTTATTTGACAGAGAGAAACACAGCTAGAGAGGGAACACAAGCAGGGGGAGTGAGAGAGGGAGAAGCAGGCTTCCCGCCGAGCAGGGAGCCCGATGTGGGACTCGATCCTGGGTCTCTGGGATCATGACCTGAGCCGAAGGCAGTCGCTCAACTAACTGAGCCACCCAGGTGCCTCCATTTATTTAATTTTTAAGGAGATACAAACAAGATGGACTTAACAGCAAAACTGCGTGCGTGTGCGCACACACACATATACTGATTATAATATTCCACTAAATTCTCTAAGTGTGTGTGACTAAGAGTGGAACAGCCCAGGCCTGGGGCACATGAAATCAAGTTCGTATGTTATCTCCCACCTCCATTCCAATTTTCATCTGAATTATCATGAAATTGCTTTCTTAGAATAGTGAGTCTCTAAAATGTAGACTTAAAAAATTATTTCCCCCACAAAATTATAATACTAGTTTTAATGTGACCTACAAAATCAATACTGTGCTTGCCTACTTTACCAAAGCTGGTGCCTGTTTGCCTCTCAATCCCCCAAAAGACTATAAAAGCACCTAAAAGAGTATCTATATTAAGCTATGAATTTGTCCCAAAGGACATATAATCCTATGAACACCAAAGGAGCTAGGGGAGAGTATAAGCCTGAGAATAGAGAGAATATAGAGGATAAAGCAAAGATGCTGTTATTATGGGCCAGTGATCATTTTCAGCCAGTACTGAATGTGTCTTTTGTTTCTTATCAGTTCTACTGTATTACCTTTTAAAACTTGACGGTGGAAGCAAAAATACTTCTGGAGATGCAGTAAAGCACCATGATTAAGATTACTGGGTTTCTAAATGCAGGAAAATTAATAGTCTTGGTGTATCCATAGGATGGAATACTGTGCTTCTATTACAAATGGAAATGTTCACAATATGTTGTTCATGATAAAAGTAGCTTATAATAAAGGTAGTTTTCAACATTAAAAAAAAGAGATCATTGGGTTTCAATCCTAGTATTACTGTTTATTACTTATGTGACTTTGGGTAAAGTAGTTAACCTCTTTCTGTTTCCATTGCTTTGTTTTTGTGGGGACAACAATAGCAGTCATCTCGCAATTGCAAGTATTAAACAAGATAATGTATGTCAAGTGCCCAATACACATGGTATTAAAAAACATTTGGTGATATTATTATTTTCATTATAGTCATCCGCCCCCCCACACCATCATCAGATGACCAGAGTTAACCCCCACGTACTTCAATCTGATCTCCTCTGCTTGCCTGATTCACTTCTCAAGAATGAACACCAATAACCCTTGTACCTGGCATATTTAAAGCTGATGAGGGACCACTGAATGTGGAAGACATTGTCGCTGACCACATTGGGTTTACTGTCTTTCACCAGAAACTGAAAACTATCCATCATCTCACGGATCTTCTCCTTGTGTAACACGTAATGGATCAACCCCAAGTTCACATCCTCTGTGAGAAAAAACACATTGTGAATTAACCCAGGGATGTAAAGACAGCCTTGTAGATTCCATGTGAACATATCCGGTTTCCTCTTCTAATGGGTTGTAGATAGAACTTAATTTCCCAAGAACCAAAAGGGATAGTAGTCTTAAAAATAAATGTGTCTGCAGATTTTAAAACAAAATTCTATAGCTCTGTGTGACAAAGGGCTATCTTTACGTCCAGGAAATGGTGCTACTATAAAATGAGAATCCCAGGGTCTTGCCAAAAAAGTACTTTAATGAGTCTCTCTGCAATATGAAAGGCAAATTCGAGAGCTGAAAGTCTTTGACTCCATCCTTGGGGCGCACATGCTCACATTCACCCCTACTTCCTTCTAAAGAAGGTTCTTTGGAAGATATGTGCTACTATGAAAAGCTGGGGTTGAATTGAGACAGCCCGTACACAAGGCACAGATTAAAGTTTCTCTTCTAGGAGAGAACACAAGATTGAGAACAGGGAGACAAGGGAAATATGGTGCATGAGTTGTAAGGTGCTTTTTTTGCAATGACTGCTCAAGGTAAGGTCCATCCTCAAAAGAAGTCTGGAAGAGTCTCACATGCTTGTACTAAAGGCACTAAAATACAAAATGGTCCACTTGATGTGATTCAAAATAGGAAAATATTTCTGTTTGATCTATGTACCCCTGTTGCTTTTAATTTCCTTGCTAATGATTTAAGAAATAATCCATAACCCTTAGAGAACAAAATTAAGTCATACAGGATCACAGATATTTCATAAAGTATGGTTGTTGTCTTTGTTTTTTGTCTTGAAAGAAAACCAAGAAAGAAAACCATGTTGCATTCCTGAAACTAATGTAACATTTGTGTCAACTATGCTTCAATTAAGAAAAGAAAAAGAAAGCCAATCAACATCATGTGATCTTTCCACTAAATCTCACCAAAACCTAAAGCAATCTGGGAGTTGAGAAAGCATGGTAAAGATAATTTTTTTTCTTTTGCTATAATTAAGAATAATAGGACAAGTAAAATTCCACAGTTGGATGGTTAGACACACTAAATGATCTATTTGTTTGCAAATAAATGATAAGGCTAAGTAGCTAGAGATGGTTGTGAGAAAGATCAGGGAGGCAGGGAAAGTTAGAACTGATTTCTCCCATCTCTCGGTTCCCTGAGTCCTCACCCTGTGTGAAAGTGACAGCAGCTCTGTCGGGCTGTAGCTTGTTCTCCACATAGCCGTGTTTGGGGCCCACTGTTATCTCATAGACAAGATGCTGGTCCTCTGTGTCTGGGTCCATGGTCAGCAGTTCCTTCTTGGTGATCAAGTTGGTTGCCTGGAATAGAAACCCATTAAATTTAATTCCTGAGGTGGGAATAAAGCCAGACTGAGACCTCTGACTCAGAATTAATTCAATTCAACAATGATTTGCTGAGTGCATTTACTGCATGGGAAAGTCTGTCAGGATTAAAGAGGCTATGAGGATTGCAACCATCCTAGCCTCTGTCCTTGAGGTTTTCACACTTTATTGGGAAAGAAAGGCTTGTGAGTAGGGTAATTGTGGCAAGAGCTATAATGGAGATACAGAAAAGAGTACTGCACACTTTTGGGGCATGGGAGAGATTAATTCCATCTGGATTGGAGGAGGGATTTGAGGTGATGGGATTGAGTCTGGCCTTTAAAGTCAGAACTTTGAAACATGATAAAATAAGGGAAGGTGGCCACTTTATACCTTATTGGAGTCAATCACAAGTCTTGAAACTGAGTAAGATAAATATAAGAAAACCCCAATATTGCCCAAATATACTGGCTAAATTGCAGTCATGCATTCATTCATTTATTCAACAAGTATTTAGTATGAGTGAAGGTCTGAGAGAAAAAGAGGGTGGTCAACAGTATTAAATAATAGCAGATCTAGTAAGATAAGGACATGTAAGTGACCTTTGGACTTGGAAAAATAAAGGTCATTGTTGACTTTGGTAAGAGTCATTGCAGTTGGATAAAAGTGGGAAGTAGAAAACCAACTGGAGAGTGCCGAGAAGAGAATGGGATGGTTCTGAATATGGGGGAAGAAATAAAACAAGGGATGAGAGGAAGTTGTACTAATTTGGAAAATGCCAACCAGTTCTGTAGAAAGCTACAGTATTGCAGCTGCTCATACAGTCAACTGACCAGCTCCATAGAGATGAGAAAATCCACATCCTAGAGGGGACAGCACACACAAGTGAAAAATCAGTGCCCGAACTGAAGACATATGTGTGTTTGAGTGAGGGTGAGGATGTAATGCTTGATATGTCACCACGTAAGAATCGTGGCATACCTTTAAATGACAAACTTGGGATTTAGGAGGAGAAAGGAATTTCTCAAATAGAAGTCCTCTGAGGAGACTCACCTAACAAAATACTTGCTTCCTTCTCATCTATGGCATATTCCAGTTATTTTCCAAAACCCATCCTTCCCTTGTTCTAGTGAACAAACCTCTAGCTGAGCCAGCTTGAGACTCTCTTCCCAGCCCCTCAGACACAACAGATGGTGCCATAACCAATTTCTTGCCAGAATAATATGGGCACAAGTGATGAGTTTCATTTCTGTATCACCTGCTTCAAATGAAGTTCCTTGCCCTCTACTTCTCTGTTTTCTTTTTGTCATGGGTGGGACTATCCATGAATAGCTGAGGCGTGTTGGCTAGGCTGTCAACAGCAACAACTCAGTGACATCAGAATAATAAGAAGGAATCTGCATCTCTGAAAGGTCACGTAGAGCCCTGCACTGCGCACTTACTGTCACCACATATGTGAGAGAGAAAAAAGAAACTTCTACCTTGTTAGAGCTTCTGTATTTGGGGGGTCATTTCACAAGAATGATTTCTTTCTTTCTTTCTTTCTTTCTTTCTTTCTTTCTTTCTTTCTTTCTTTCTTTCTTTCTTAAAATATTTTATTTATTTGACAAAGAAAAACACAGATAGAGAGGAAACGCAAGCAGGGGGAGTGAGAAAGGGAGAAGCAGGTTTCCTACCGAGCAGGGAGCCGGATATTATTGGGCAGGGGCTCAATCCTGGGACTCTGGGATCATGACCTGAGCTGAAGGCAGATGCTTAACAACTGAACCACCCAGGTGCCCCTGCAAGAACATCTTAAACTGTATACAACCCTAACCAATCTCATGGAGCTTGCCAATCTTAGGAAACTCAGCTCCCTGAGGGAGGAATACACATGAGTCAAACTTGACTTCTATCACCATGTGGTCACAAATAAGGACTCGGCCTACACTGGTTCACATGAACGTGGCAGATGGAAAGGTCTTACCTTGCCATCCATGTACTCCAGCCACTGGAGCCCCAGGTTGGTAACAATTCTAGGGGTGCCATCATCTACAGGGAGGATGTCTACTTGGAAATGCTGAGGTGCCGCTGTCTTCACCTGTGAGGGAAGCCAAAAGAGAAAAGTCATCATTCATAGACATCTGAAATATGTCAGGTCCTACAGCCTACAAAGCTGGCACCCCTGAAATCTGCTGGCACCTCACATCCGGCAGTCAGGCCAGTCTCCATTGCTTACCACCCTTGGCATGAGGCACAAAGAATGCTGATCGATCAAGTGGGGGACAATATAAGAAAAAAGTTGACTTTCACACACCCATGTGTTCCTTAGTTGCATTCAATATTGCCCTGAGGTGAAACAGCAAACAGTGTTTTCCTTTTAATAATGTTAAAATTTTCAGGAGAGGTGGACTGATCTTATTATTCACAATGCTAATGTCAAAGGCTCCAGGTGGGATTCTGCCAGGTGTGACAAGAAGTTTCATGGGAGGATATTTTCTTTTCTTCTCCCCCCCCCCTTTTTTTTTTGCAAGAAAACTGTCCAAATGGGGGAGAGGGGCAGAGAAATCCAAAAAAGAATGAAAGTGTTTGTGGGACTAGTGAAAAGCAACTGGTCTATAATTTCATTCTATGCAGATACATGTACACATACACATTCCACATATGTGGCGAGTCCTGCCCAGAACCACTGTTTCTGGGAGGACAGGCACGCTGGCACACAGGACAGCAAGATGCTGTCTTCTCCATCTTTGGCAACCCTCCTAGATAATTTCCATTTCAAAAATAGTACACTTCCTTGGAGATCTACCACGACCTTTCATGTTTATCAGAGAGGTAGCTCTCTTGCTGATTCATCCTGAAATCTCTTTTCTCTTCTGAAAGTCAAATGAAGTGGGGGAGCAGCTACAGTTCAGAAGAGAAAAAATAAAAACAATGATCTGCCAGGTGGCGAAGCAGGGCAGACACCAAAGTGGTAGGAAATCCCAAGAGCCGTGTCACTGACACCTGGGCCAACAGAGAATGACCTTCGTACAGATGTTGCTAAAGGATGTGGGCGGATCTTTCTTTCAGGAAAGGGATCACTCCCAGTCATCATCAGAGCAGGCAAGGACTCCACAGGACTGAGGAGCTGACCCTGCGGGCAGCCCGAAATCCAGCAGGGTGTGATCTCGTTGCTCAGTCACACTGCTCCTGAGTTGGACAGGAACCTGCAAGATGCAGGCAGGTGCTTGGGCCCGCCTTTCCCCACAGTTGCCGTGGTTCCCAGGGGACTGTTAGGGTCCTGCCGGAGACCTGACTGAGAAATGGAGTGAGGAATAATGGCAGGGAGGCAGATGGAGAGGCCATCTTCAAGTTTCTTCTGGAAATTTGAACCTTGGAACAGAGCAATTCTCTTAAGGATGGAAAGCTTGACAACTGCAGGACCTCAAGGGAGGAATACCTTTACCTGTTTCACCAGCTGGTCCTAAAACAATGACAGTGATGCTGATATATGATGATATTACAGCCACAGTGTATTGGAAACATCGTGTGTTCCTGAGGAAGGCACTGGGCCAACTGCTTTATGTGTATCATCAGGATAGACATCATCCCCATTTTATGGACATTTCAGCTAGTACGTGAGAGAGCTATAATTTAAATCAGTATCTTTCAGAGGCGAAAGCCATACTCTTAACCAGGTTACTCTTCATGAATTTGGAAACTCTGGCTGACTGAGGGGACACACAAAAGAGAAAGACAATCTAGAATCATATGAGATTAGCTACCAGAATCAGATGAAAGAAAGATGAAAGAAGTCAACGGTGGGCCAAAAAGAAAACAGAAATAATGACTGTCATAGGAAGAATCACTATCAACTTTTATTGTGCCCTCTGGTCTGACTAACTGAAGCTGGTGATTGCTATTGTACCCATTTCACAGATGAAAAGCTGAGGCCTTGAGAAATTAACTAATTTGCCCAAGCCCAGTCAGTGACAGGGTAAAAACAATGCTATTCTTGGCTGAAAAATGCCCTGTTCTGCTCCTGGACAACCTCTGGCACACTTTGCCTCTCTCTCCACTGTCTGTGCCCCTCACCTCTTTTCCTCCTTCCTCTATGATAAAGAAGGGGTTTGTCCCATCAGCCACGGTGAAGGTGAACCGGTCTCTGAGGGAGTTGCTGCCATCGTGGCTGTAGCTGACCCGCTTCTGGTAGATGTCTTCCATGGTGAAGGTGGATGTGTGTCGGAAATGCTGCCCGTCGGTGGTCCACTCAATGGTGCCGTGCTGTGGGGGCTTCACAAGGCTGAATGTGACAGACTCGGCCTGTCAAGGAGGGAAAGAGTAAGGGGAGAAGGGACATTTGTAACGGGAACCAGATTTGTTTTGATTTGAAAGATTTATTTATTTATTTGACAGGCAGGGGAAGAGGCAGAGAGAGAGGCAGAGGGAGAGAATCTTCAAGTACACTCCCTGCTGAGCATGGAGACCAATACAGGCCTTGATTCCACAACCCATGCGATCATGCCCTGACCCGAAGCCAAGGGTTGGACGCTTATCTGACTGAGCCACCCAGGTGCCCCAAACCAGATTTGTGAGTGATGGCCAACAGCCAGTCAAGACATATATGAAATAAGAATTGTGTTTTCTTTATAGATAGAAAAAATACAACCAAGAAGATAAACTATTGGGTATTACAATTGAACTTATGTTCTGGTGCCTTCTGGGGTCAGACTAAGACATTTAAATATGTCTTTTAAGGGTCATAGGGGAAAACCTGAATTTTTTTACCTCTACCAGGATGATAGGGTCTAGAACTTATAAAACTGTTCATTTCCTTCCCAACCTTTCTCCCCACTTTTCCAAAATTCTCATATAGAGAATCTCATATGCATCAAACAGAAGCTAACTTCCCATTTCTAAGTGTGGCTTCTAGAGTGAGACATAGAAGGAAAAATAAAGATGTAGAAGATCCTGTTCAAGCCTTCCCAGTGATTTCCCACCCACTTAGAGTAAAATGCAAAGACCTGACCTCGTTCAACAAGACCCTCTGTGACCTGGTCCCAGGGTTCCTCTCTGGCTGCATTCTTTTCTCTGCTTGCTCACTGGGTCCCAGCCTCCTCGCTTCTTTGTTGTAACTCCACGGTTCCAAGCGCACTTGACCACAGGGCCTTTGTACCCTAGGTCTTTTTGTTCAAAGAATGACTCAGATAACTGCACTGCTTGCTCTTCCACTTCATATTATCTCTGCTCAAATATCAGCTCCTCAGAGACTTCCCTGACAACTCTGTCTAAAATAACATACTCTTTAATCTCTCAGTCCTTTATCTTGCTTTATTTCTTAATTCATAGCCCTCATCGTATCTGACATGATATTACATGTTCTTTCTTGTCTGTTCCCCTAACCAAAGGCTGAAAACTCCCTAAGGCCAGAACCGGGTTTTGTTCACAGCCCTGTCCTTAGCATCTGGAGCAGAGGCTGGCACTTAGTAGGTAATCAATATTTGTGAGAATAAATGAAAGAATGAGTGCTGGCACAGGGAAGGGTACTCATACAACGAATGAACAAAGCTATGATACTCTTTATGAGAGCTAAGTCAGGCCAGAATGTTAGAAGCTTTAATCTTAAAGCATTATGAGAATAAGAGTTTAGTCTCTGCATGCCCTATTTTACTGAATAAAGCCTACTTCTTTGAGGATGGTCAAATCACAGTATTTCATTGTCATTCAGAGAAGTCAGAATGAAGAAGGTAAATGATAGGAAAAATCAATAGGTGACCCAAACCTTTGTTCATCTAATAAGAAAGAATTAAAAAATTGGCTAAAAGGTCATCTTCTAATTTTCTATGACTCACGATTTTAAAAAAATCAGCAGATTAAGAGATTGTTCTAAGTAATCAGGGAAGAGAGTGAATGTATTTAGGAGTTCAGAAAGGGTTCAAGGCCACAGTGTCTTCTGATTTTTAGCCTTTCAAGGATGCTTGCACTAACCTCGCTACTCAGGATACACAATCCCAGTGCGACACATCGGCCTCTCATTTGGCCAGAGAATGGAGGGAAATGCTCTTACCTCTGTGTCTGCATCCACCGCCTTGAGCTCAAACTCTGTGATGGTCTTCCTCACACCCTCCTGCACCCGCATACCCAGGTTCCGTACCACGGGTAGTGAATCGTCCACAGGGCGTATGGTGATATGGAAAGTCTGGGTCACCTAAATGGCAGAAAGTGCAGGTGGGACACCTGTCCCCTAACACCTACCCAAGTAGAAGGTAGGTGTTCTCCACTTTTCCTTTCAACCATTCCTGGTCTGAATGGCTGAGCAGGAATCCAAAGTGCTTTCCCTCTGGTGAGAGCCCCAGGGGCTGTTAGAAGCCACCACTGTCCTTGGGTGAGAGCAGGGGGCGTTGAAGCTTGCAGAGTTGCTTTGCACACTCCCTTCAAAGAAGACTGCTGAATCAGTACTCATTCCCCAAGGGGATGGAGTGTCTTGCCTACCTCACTGATGCCATTGGAGAGCGTAAAGCTGAAGGCATCGGAATGTTTCTCAGTCTCACTGGAGTGGATATACTGAATGTTTCGTGAAGTCAGGTCAGCTTGAGTAAAGGAACTGATCTGGATACCTAGCAAAAGGGAAAGAGAGAGCCAGAAAAAGGATGTCAAAATGCTAGCCATACTTCTAATGCTAGAGAAATGCTGTACTCTCATCAGTCGGAGTCCTCTGTGTATCTCTTATAGCACTTGTGTGCTTTTCCCCGAGACCTTGTGTTAGAGTCGTTTGTGTGTCTTTTTCCCTACCACAGCATATGTTCTGTGGGAACACATGTTAACTTAATTATCTGGCTTCTGCTATGTGCCAAGCCAACAGCAGGTGCTCAATAAATGTTCCTCTCCTTTCTCTGGGGGTTTATGTATGCAGGTCAAATCCATGAAACGTAGAGCCATTGCCTTAGTCTCCAAACTCCTCTTTCTTAAGTTTTATATTCCCCCATAGCCTCATAGTCCTTTCTGAAAACCTGCCCTAATTTTTAATACTGTGTGATGGTTTAGCTTTTGAACACTGGAGTCTTGGGCTTGGCTACACGTAAGCTTTTCTCTGTGATTGGTGAACCTTGCATGCATGATTTCATGGGATATTCTTCAAGGTCCCTTTCAACTCTCTGGTCCACGATTTTCTAGCTTCTCTTATACCACTTCAGTCAGGATGGCAGTTATAAACCTTACCGCATGACTTTGGGGTTGGCTCAATCGTTCCATCTCAACTCTTAAATGACCTAAAACACCAGTATCCTTTCATAACATGATAAAGAGGAAACACATTAAATTTTTTTCAGACTTGTTTTCAAAGTTAAAGAAAAAAAACTGAAGTGATTTTTAGATAATGCCAACATATCTCACAAATGAGTAACATCTTAGGTTTTTAAATGTCCCACAACATTTAGCAAAATAGCCCAGAATTCTTGCTTCTATATTAGGGCTTCTGTGGCTCATCGTCTGTGCCAGCCAAGACCAAAACAAAACCATATCTTTTAGTCCTGCAGCACAAATTCCCTCTTTCTGAATCTGGGTGTTGGGGTATTAATCCATCGAATCTAGTCCTTTGGTTTGGTCCTGAAATTCACTTGCTTACTCCTGGGATGTATTATTTATCATTGTTAATCCTGGCAAAACCAGTTTAGCTTTTCATTAAAAAAAACCCAGAGATTCCACTTTGACTGTTTTACATTTAACTGGGACATTATTATCACCTGCTTTATCTTTCTTAAAAAAAAACAAACAAAACAACCCACATGGTTTACAGTTGCAACTCTCTTTATCATCTAAAATTTGTTACCTAGATACAACAGCTTCCTGAATATTGGGGTATTATTTTTGGTTTTTTTGATGAGGAGGCATTTGATATTCCCATGCTTGCTACATCAGCTGTTGACAGGCAAAAAATGTGGCCCCTTGTCTTATCGCTTTGTCTTGTGGATCTAGACAGAAATCCATACCATTCCTTAAAAATTTAATAACTTCACACTGGCTGCACTGAGAAATTTAAATCTCTCCCCCTGCTGTAAATCCATCTTCACAGCTGAGGAAATATTTGTCGGGATTCTCACAATCAACTGGTCACCTACTTCCCTGTTCCCTTTATACACGTTGTTAGTCTGAGAGTGATTAACAAAGGTGATACGTTTTTCCTTCTTGGAAAGAAAGGTCTGGAATTGATCTTTTCTTAACATTTCTTATTGAGAGGAAACTGACATATAATAAATTGCACATATTTAATAAATTGCACATGAGCTTTTGCACATCCATGAAACCATCACCTTAATCAAAATAGTGAATATATCCATCAGCCCCAAAGTTTCCTGACACTATAATTCTTCCATTCTTCCCTTTCTTGTCCCCTACCCTATCCCAAAGAAACAAATCAATTATTTTCTGAAACTATAGATTTTATAGTTCGATTTTTTCTGATTACTTTCATGATTAGAATCATAGAGTACATAGTATTTTATGCATGGTTTCTTTCACTTAGTATAATTATCTTGAGACTTACCCATATTGCAGCGTGCATTAATAGTTTTTTTCTTTTTTATTGCTAAGTGGTATTCTATTGTATGGATATATCATAGTTTGTGTCTCCATTCACCTATTGTTGGACATTTAGGTTATTTCTAGTTTTGTGCTATTGCAAATAAAGCTGCTATGATCATACATGCACAAGTCTTGGTGTGGGCATCAGTTTTTATTCTTGGATAAATCTCTAAGAGTGGAATGGTAGGACTATATGTTAGGTATCGGCTTAAGTTTTTAGGAAATGGCCAAACTAAGTGGGTTTTAAAAAATATTTTATATTTATAAAATATTTTCCATTTTTCTGTTTCCACTGGCACCATACCAGAGCTCTAGGCTTGATGTTAATGAGCCCTCCCAAGTCAATCTAGTCAACACTGAGCACCTACCACATGCAGAACACTGTTTCAGGCTTGCTTATATATATTGAGTTTTCTCTTTTAACTGTTCTGGGAGGTCAAGGTTGGCATGTTACTTCCATTTTTCTATATTATGACATGAGGAAAATTAGAAAAGCAGTGTGACCTACCCAAGGTTTCACACAGCTAGTAAGAGGGCAGTACTGGAGTGCAACTCAAGGTTGTCTAACTCCAAAGTTTAGGCCTGCCAGGAATACTTTTTTTTTTTTTCCAGGAATACTTTTTTGTACAACTCATCTTAACCTTTTCAGGCTGGGCAAGGAGACTCTTGGAGTTTACCATTATCCTTTAATTTTTTTTTTCAATATAAAAGTAATACATGCCATAAAAGACAATGTGAAAAACACAGAAATGTGAAGAGCCATTCATGGATCCTCCCCTGAAATATCACCATCGTAGCATTTTTAATTGAATCATTTCTTCAAGAATACTTTTTTGGCTATAGCCCCCCCTCCCCCTTTTCCCCTGAAATACTGATTTTGATGGGGTATTTAATATGCTCACCTAAGTGATGTCTCTAACTTAGTGCCAGAGGGTAATGAGGTGTATCTAGAACAAGGACTTTTGTTGTTTCTTTACCACTGGGCACCTAAAATAGGGCCTGGCACACAGTAGGTACTCAAAACATGCTAAATGAATTCAATTAATCCACTATAATCGCTATCTAAGAGGTCCTACTGAGCACAGATTTTCCATCTCTGCACACTTAGAAAAGCGTTCTAGCCTTTGCTAATTGGGTATTGGAAGACTTAAGCTACTCACCATCGAGATGGCGTTTCTGGTAACATATTGTCCAGGCTGCCTGTCACAGCAGGTAGTTACTGTTTGAAATATCTTGAAGATGTTTACGTTACCAACCTGCTGGCTAAACTACATATCTGGCTGTACTACGGAGACCCACATTAACCCTGTCAGTTTTTCCAATTCCCCTGGAGGGCCAGCACTTAAGAGAAAGTTCAGTCCAGGTCAGGGAAGTGTGCACGAATAACACGTCTTTGAAGAAATTGCCTTCCTAACAGGATGTTAGGCGACTGCCTTGGCCTTCCTGCTTTCTGCAGAGCCAAGGATGGCCCCATGCATCCTGCCTTTGTCCCTGAGCTTTTCTTCAAAGCCTCCTGGTAGGGAATGAATTGTATCACCCTTCTCCACCCCCCAGTTCATAGGCTGAGGTCCTAACCCTCAGTACCTCACAGTGTGATCTTAATGGAAATAGGATCATTGCCTATGTAAGTAGTTAAGATGAGGTCATTACACTGGGCCCTAATCCAATCTGATTAATGTCCTTAAAAAAGGGAAGAGTTTGTCACAGACATACATAGGGAAAACCCAAAAGACTATACCCCCAAACTACTAGATCTCATACAACAATTTGGTAATGTGGCAGGATACAAAATCAATGCGCAGAAATCAGTTGCATTCTTATACACTAACAACGAAAAAATAGAAAGGGAAATCAGAGAATCGATTCCATTTACTATAGCACCAAAAACTATAAGATACTTAGGAATAAACCTAACCAAAGAAGTCAAGGATCTG
>PITA01003409.1:0-81088 GCA_004023965.1 Spilogale gracilis
TGGAGGAGGATGGCCCTGGGAGATTATACCACAGTCATATACATAATCAGTAACTGAACCCACCTACCTTTCTGAAGGGTGAATGTGAAGCTACTACTAACTGAAAAATTATCCAGCAGCTGGAAAACAAATGGAGGAACTGACCACCGATTGACCCTCTCATCATTCTGGGCATCCACAAGAAGGACTCACTCAGTCTCCCTTACCTTGACTGGGGAACCACAACTCTGGGTTATTTCACATCAGGCCATAAAAGGGACTTGCCATATGTCAGTGCCACTCCCCTAATCCCTAACCCCTTGGGAGATTGTAACATATAACTCTAAGAAAACAACCAGTTAGGGAGCAAAAATAAATACAGAAATTGTTTATGGGAATAATACTATTAAAAACTTGATTTAAGTGACATGTTTGGAACTCTACATACTTAGCAGAGAATACCTTTTCAAAAGCACTTTCTTGTAATATCTGTAAAAACTGATCATGTATAAACCACAAGGAAAATCTTAAATTCTAAAAAGAACTCTTTAGGCCACAAACTCAATAAAACAAAACAAAATAAACAATCCTCACTCTACCTACCACCAAAGACATCAAACCATTTAGAAAATTAAACATTCTTAAAAAAAAAAAAAAAGAATATTAAAAACTTTTGGGTAATTGAGAAAACCAATCTGAATGAAAGATTATTTTAAAAATAGTGAAAATGAGGGATGCCTGAGTGGCTCAGTAGGTTAAATGTCTGCCTTCGGCTCAGGTCATGATCCCAGGGTCTTATAATCGAGTCCTACACCAGACTCCTTGCTCAGCAGAGAGCCAGCTTCTCCTTCTGCCTGTTGCTCCCCCCCTTTGTGCTCTCTCTCTCTGACAAACAAAATCTTTTAAAAAAATGAAAAAATAATGAAAATTAAAATATTACATATCAAAATCAAAATATATATATCAAAAATACTATACAAAGAAAAATTCATACCCTTAAATGTATTTGTTATTAAAGACTGAAAAGAAGCAAACTAACCAAAGAGTTGAAAATACATAAACAAATTTTAAGAGAAAGGAACTATCGGGGTGCCTGGGTGGCTCAGTTGGTTGGGCGACTGCCTTCAGCTCAGGTCATGATCCCGGAGACCCAGGATCGAGTCCCACATCGGGCTGCCTGCTCAGCAGGCAGCTGCTTCTCCCTCTCTCACTCCCCCTGCTTGTGTTCCCTCTCTGGCTGTGTTTCTCTCTGTTAAATAAATAAAATCTTTAAAAAAAAAAAAAAAAAGGAACCATCAAAAACAAAAATCACCAAAATTAAAACCAAAATTAGTGATCAGAGAACACAGATCAATAAAACAAGAGCTTGTTCTTTAAAAGGGCCAATCTGGGGGTGCCTGGGTAGCTCAGTCATTAAGCGTCTGCCTTCAGCTCAGGTCATGATCCCAGAGTCCTAGGATCGAGCCCCACATCGGGCTCCCTGCTCAGTGGCAAGCCTGCTTCTCCCTCTCTTACTCCCCCTGCTTGTGTTCCCTCTCTCGCTGTGTCTCTCTCTGTCAAATAAGTAAATAAAATACTTTAAAAGGGGGGGGCAATCTGATAAAGAGCAAAATCAGGAAAGGAAAAAGGGATATAATAATGCTATATTATTGTATTATTGTAAAAAAATAATGCTTTTAATTATCAAAGAATATTATATAAAACTTAACAATGATAAACTTGAAAACTAAGGTAAAACTGATTTTCTAGCAAACTACCAGAAAAGATTCATTAAAAAAGCATCTGAATAAGCAATAACCTTCAAAAGACAGTGAAACAGTCAAAGACCTTTCTGAAAAGGCACAACTCCAGAATCTTCAAGGTGCTAATTCACTTAAACTTTCTAGAGCATAGAGAAAAATGGCAGTTTTTTAAGATTATTTTATTAAGCCTAATGCCAAATAAAAACCTGAAACCAAAAACTGACAAAGAGCACAAGAAGAGAAAATCACAGACCAATCTCATTTAATTACTATTGCAAAAATCTTGAAATCAATTCCTACACTGCATTTAGAGGGAAAAAAAAAATCAGGAGAGCCTGGCTGGCTCAGCGGGTAAAAGCATGTGACTTTTTTTTTTTAAGATTTTATTTATTTATTTGATAGAGAGATAGAGAGGAGCAGAGCAGCATGCAGAGGGAGAGGGAGAAGCAGGCGCCCTGCTCAGCAGGGGGCACGATGTGGGGCTCAATCCCAGGACCCTGAGATCATGACCTGAGCTGATGGCTGCCGCTTAACCGACTAAGCAACCCAGTGTCCTTAGAGCATGTGACTCTTGATCTTGGGATCATGAGTTCACGGCCCACACTGAGTGTAAAGCTTACTTTAAATAAATAAATAAATAAATAAATAAATAAATAAATAAATAAATAAATAAATAAACTTGAAGGAGAAAAAAAGAAAAAATCAAAAACAAAAATCTTAAGGTAAAGTAGGTTTTATTCTAGAAAACCACTATTGTAATTGAAATACACGAACAGGGCATCTTGGTGGCTCAGTTGGTTAAGCAATTGCCTTTGGCTCAGGTCACAATCCTGGAGTCCCTGAATCGATTCCCACATCAGGCTCCCTGCTTGGCGGGAAGCCTGCTTCTCTCTCTGACCTCTCCCCTCTCATGCTCTCTCTCCCTCATTCTCTCTCTCTCTCAAATAAATAAATAAAATCTTAAAAAAAAAAAAAAGGAAAGAAAGAGAAATACACTAATAAACTAAAGGAAAAAAGTATGTATTAGATTCTCAAAAGATTATAAAAAGGCATATATTTGAAACACCTCTTCGGGCCTGTAGGTGGCTCAGTAGGTTAAGCATCTGCCTTTAGCTCAGGTGATGATCCCCCTGCATCAGGTTCCCTGCTCAGCGAGGAAGTCTGCCTCCCTGCCCCCATTTGCCTGTCCCCCTGCGCATGCTCTCTCACAAATAAGAGCCTAAAAAAAACAAAAACAAAAAAAAACCACCTCTTGCTAAAATACAAATTTAAGAAATACATAAGTTGAAATACATATTATTCAAACCAGAAGTATCCCTAACATGCCAAACATCAAACACACTGTGACATTATAATTAAAACAATATAGTGGAAACCCAGGCCTAAAGAACTCAACAGAATTGAAAAGTCTTTAAAAGAAAATGTGTATTTTGGAATATAGCAAATATTAGTGGTTATATTTTGTATTAGTGGGTAAAGATGATCTATTCATCTCAATTAAGTTAAATCTCTACCTCATACCATACACATAAAATTTAGAAAATTTAGAAAATTTAAAACTCCTGGGTAAATAGGAAATGCTAGGTAAGTTAAAACTTTGTTGGGCGTCTGGGTGGCTCAGTGGGTTAAAACCTCTGCCTTCGACTCAGGTCATGATCTCAGGGTCCTGGGATCCAGGCCCGTGTCAGGCTCTCTGCTCAGCAGGGAGCCTGTTTCCTCTACTCTCTCTGCCTGCCACTCCGCCTACTTGTGATCTCTGTCAAATAAATAAATAAAATCTTAAAAAAAAAAAAAAAAACTTTCGTAGCTATTAAAAATACTGAAGAGCGGTGCCTGGGTGGCTAGTCAGTTAAGCATCTGCCTCCAGCTCAGGTCATGATCCCAGGTCCTGGGATCTAGCCCCATGTCAGGATCCCTGCTCATCAGCAGGTCTACTTCTCCCTCTCCCCTTGCTCCCCCTACTCCTACTGTCTGCCCCCCCCCGTCTCAAATAAATAGTCAAAAATTAAATTAAAAGATAAAAGCACTAAAGAAATATTTTTATAATATTGGGGTAGGACAGACTTCCTAAAATGACATGAAACCAAAAAGGAAATGATTTTCTAATAAAACAAATGAATTAAAATATGTACAGGCCCAAAGAGACTATCCTAGGTTAAACAATAAGTACCAGGGTAGAAAAATAATTATAATCTATAGAAACAAAGACAGCTACACATAATATAGAGTGAGTTCTCACAAATGTGAAAAGAAGTACAAAGAACCAAAATGAAAATAGGCCAAAAGTAATTAGTAGAAAAATAAATTAATGAAAAAGGCTCGGGGCGCCTGGGTGGCTCAGTGGTTAAGCGTCTACCTTCGGCTCAGGTCATGATCCCGGAGTCCAGGTATCAAGCCTCACACTGAGCTCCCTGCACGGTGGGAAGTTTGCTTCTCCCTCTCTCACTCCCCTTGATTCTGTTCCCTCTCTAGTTGTATTTCTGTCAAATAAATAAATAAAAATCGAAAGGAAAGAAAGGAGAGAGACGAGAGAGAGAGACAGAGAGAAAGAAAAAAAAAAAAAAAGAAAGAGGCTCAACCTTCCTAGTAAACAAGAAAATTAAAATTTAGGCTGCCTGGGGGGTTCAGTAGGTTAAGTATCTGCCTTCAGCTCAGGTCATGATCCCAGAGTCCTGGGATCAAGTCCCAGACTGGACTCCCTCCCAGCGAAGAGTTGCTTTTCCCTCTCCCCCTCTCCCTGCTTGTGTGCTCTCTCTCTCTCTCAAAAATTAATTTTTAAAAGAAAAGTCAAACAATGAACTATTTTATCCATTGGTATGGCAAAAATTTTAAAGATTCTTAATATCCAGGGTGGGTTACACTATCAGTATATACAACTAATACAGAAAGCCTCAATTTAAAAAAAAACTTATCATTAGCTGTAAAAATTATCAATGTGGGGGCGCCTGGGTGGCTCAGTTGGTTTAGCGACTGCCTTCGGCTCGGGTCATGATCCCGGAGGCCCGGGATCGAGTCCCACATCGGGCTCCCTGCTTGGCGGGAGGCCTGCTTCTCCCTCTCTCACTCCCTCTGCTTGTGTTCCCTCTCTGGCTGTGTTTCTCTCTGTCAAATAAATAAATAAATAAATTAAAAAAAAAAAAATTATCAATGTGTACACTCGGAACCAGTACTTTCACTTTAGGAACTAGCACAATAGCATTCACCCATGTGTGCAAAAATGTATGTTAAAGAGGCTTCCTTAAATTAATTTCCAATTTTTTTTGCAGTCAAAAAGCCCCTAAAGACAAGCATGATCAAATTATAGTACTTCCCAGGGGGAAAACATCCACCTATGGGAATGACAACCGAGAATGTTTTTTACATGGCTTTTTTGTTTTTGTATAAAAGAAAAGTTGGGGGGGCGCCTGGGTGGCTCAGTTGGTTAAGCAACTGCTTTCGGCTCAGGTCATGATCCTGGAGACCGGGGATCAAGCCCCACATCAGGCTTCCTGCTCAGCAGGAAACCTGCTTCTCCCTCTCTCAGTCCCTCTGCTTGTGTTCCCTCTCTACAGGAAGCCTGCTTCTCCCTCTCTCAGTCCCTCTGCTTGTGTTCCCTCTCTAGCTGTGTCTCTCTGTCAAATAAATAAAATCTTTAAACAAAACAAAACAAAAATAAATAAATAAATAAATAAAAGTTGGAAAGACTGAAAGAATACATTTTATATCTGGATTTTTATAAAGATGGCCATTAGAATGGAAAAATAAGGGGCGCCTGGGTGGCTCAGTTGGTTAGGCGACTGCCTTCGGCTCGGGTCATGATCCCAGAGACCCGGGATCGAGTCCCACATCAGGCTCCGTGCCTGGCAAAAAGCCTGCTTCTCCCTCTCTCACTCCCTCTGCTTGTGTTCCCTCTCTCGCTATGTTTCTCTGTGTCAAAAAAAAAAAAAAAAAAAAAAAGAATGGAATGGAAAAATAAATACATAAATCTTTAAAAAAAACACTTTAAGATTACTATGGAATACTCTATGAACTTAAAGCAAATTACTAAGTATGGACTAGAAAAATAAATACCAACAAAACTATAAAACAGTATAAAAAAACCTATTTTTTTTTAAAGATTTTACTTATCTGACAGAGAGAAACACAGCTAGAGAGGAACACAAGAAAGGGGAGTGAGAGAGGGAGAAGCAGGCTTCCCAGAGAGCAGGGAGTCGGATGTGGGACTTGATCCCGGGACTCCAGGATCATGACCTGAGCTGAAGGCAAAGGCTTAACGACTGAGCCACCCAGGCACCCCAGAAAAATCTATTTTTGATGAAATATATATTTTTATATAGACACAAAAGCAAACAGATACACATGTAAGCACATACACACTACTGGACCATGAACCAACTGCCAAAACCTATTCACTTTCTATATTATGTACATTGCAATGAAGTGGCTTATAATATGCCTATATGGTTTGTTATCCAGAAAAATTAAAATAATATGCTTTCAATGACATCATAATAGAACCCACAGATGATCCTATCACTCACTTGTGGTCCTTGAAAATGTCCACCAGAAAATTTTGGTTAATGGCTGGAAAGATCTTAAAGAGCTGCTTCTCCTTTAGTTTAGTGGCACAATCTTTTTCAAACATAAGTGCCTCCCTTTTCTAAAATAAACAAACAAAAGAAACAAAAGTCATCCTTCAGACTGAATTTATAAAACTAATCATTCTGATCCAAAAGCACGGTTATTTTGTTACAAAAAGATTGGTCATTTAAAGGCAATCACAGACTTTCTTCACTGATTGAAGACTGAAATTAGTAATATAAGTATTCTTGCACTATTTATTTATATCCCATTTTTTGCACAGTATTTGAAGCTGTTCATTTATATACATACACAATCACACACATACATATAGGTGTGTAAGTGTATATAAATACATATATATTCTCACATATACACACCCAGCACATTCAGTCATATTATATAAAAAAAGATGAAGGTATACACACACACACAGAGGATATAAATAAATGAAGAAGTCAGAATAGAGAAAATAAAAGTAAGAATATAGGATAAAGCTAGCAAGTACAATTAGTATATAAATGCATGCCATAAAATCCTGTACATTGCTAAAAGTGGGCCACAAATTCAGTTCCGAGCTTCTTAGTGGTCAAAGCAAAGGGGGAGAAAAAGATTCTCAGTGGCCATAAAATAAAAACAAACCAGTTGCTCAGGAGAAGTACAGCTTTTTCTGGTACTGAGACCTGAGAGAAATTTCTCCCATGGGTCCTCATAAAAGGGACACTGTGTGATGTTGTGAACAACGTCCTCAAAAACATATTCTCCTCAATGGACAGAAACTACAATGTACAAATAAGTTGCAAATTCAGGTTGACAGAAAATCTTAAAATTCAAAAAAAAAAAAAAAAAAAAGAAAATCTTAAAATTCACAATTTAAAAATTTTTTCACAAACATATTTACTCCAAAACACTGTATGAGAACTGTCACTGATTGTTATTTTTTCACAAGTTATAAATTGGATCTAATGTTTAAATTGCCAAACTAAAGAACTTACCTAAAATGTGCTTTTGAAATTCTAACCTAGGTTTATGGTAAACCTTCTTAAAGTTGATTTCTAATGCTAAAACAATTTGTTGACACTGTGATGTAAATACATAATATTTTTGTTTGCTATGAAGCTGCTAACGTTTGAAAAATAACTTCCTATAAAAGTTAAAAGGTGACTCAAAAATATAAAAATTACAATAATCTAGGACAACCCCTAGAACAGTTATTGCTTTTGAATCCTAACATATTTGGGTCATTTATAACACCAAACAACAATAAAAGAGGATTCACAATGGGTGACAATCTGACCGGTAAGAGAGACTGGTAAAGCTGGACACATCACACATCACAAGACTAATGGAAACAAGCCATCTCAAGAATTAAAAATATATTTCATGTTTTATTTAAGATACACATTGTAATCTGAACTTAATAAAAAATTCAGTGATCAGATTTACTAGCACTCTACCCAGTCAGAGAGTTTCTAAACTACAAATTCTAAGGTCTCATAGCTAAAAACTCATGACCTTAATCATTTTATAATTATTCTACTCATACAACATGCCTAATGTTTATTTTATATTCTTTGCTTAAAAGTTACAAAATGTATTTATCCTTTGGAGACAGAGAGTGAAAACAAGGCATCAAGAAATTCTTTCACTGAGGTTCTACCTAAGGAGAAATATTCTTGGGGCAAAATAAGTACAGCTTCTATTATGCAACTCATAGAAAGATAAGCAAAAACCATTGATAGGGAAAAAAATGCATTTAGTTGTGAAGTCAAAGATGCTCATCTGTTCACTATTATACTGAGAGATTAAAAGGCAGATTAGAACCACAAACATAAGTTCAGTAGTAAAACACGACATTTCAACAAAAGCTATCACCCCATTTATGTGTGAGTTCTAAGATTTCCTTATTCTTTGAAGAAAATGTATTTCTCCAATTTAATACACATATAAATGAAGAGGATATCTGAAACAAGAGTACATATAAGACCCTATCAAAGAGATTGTTCCTTAAGTTATGTAAACATGCAATAATGGCAGCGTATTTCCAATTAATTAAAAAGATAACTAGGGAAAATAAATCCAAAGGAAAAGGAATCCCATCTATGTATGGATGGGATGCCCCAATCTATGTACATACATATGCCCCATATGTATGTATGGAATGCCCCAATTCTATGTATTTCAGCCAAATGTAAAGGTGCTCCTTTGAGTAGTCAAGTGAGTAAGAAAGTAAAATGCTTTAAGGTCACCATCTAAGAATTATTTATTTTCTTTGAGAATTGGACAAAATAACCTCTAAGGTCTTTCCCTTTTTGATTTCTGAAATTCTCTAATACTAATTTTCAGAGTTTAAAAAATGGCTAAGAAGAAATGCAAAAGAAACCAAATTCACTTACGGCTTCATAGAACTTGATATGGTGAATAAGAAACAAAAATAAAGTTCTAAATAAAGTTTCTATTTGGACCTATTTGGTTAAAAAGTTAGAAAAAGGAATTAATTTTTTTTTAAGTTTCAAAAATTTCTCTAAGAAACTTTGTTTTGGAGTGCCTGCGTGGCTCAGTTAGTTCAGCATCCAACTCTTGGTCTCAGCTCAGGTCCTGATCTCAGGGCCATGAGTTCAAGGCCCGCACTAGGTTCCACACTGTGCATGGAACCTACTTAAAAAAAAGAAAAAAATTGTTTTGAGGTTGGATACTTCGTTAATAACAAGACAGACAATTATTTTTTACAAATTTATGAAAAAATTATCTTTAAATGAAAGATTTCTTTCATGTTTTTCAAAAAGTAAAAAAGTATAGAAATAAATGCTAAAAGTAAAAAAAAAAAATAGGTAGCTCAATCACCTGCAAAAATAATAGTTTAACGCTGACTGGCTTATTGTTATAGAATATCAACTAGTCTCCCAGAAGCAAAAAATTCTGGCTTCAAATTGCAAATCAAATGAAAATCACAAAGTAAACATACAATCAACCTACAGAGACAAAAGCTTAAGAATTATACTAACTCATACCAAATCATGTTTTTCCTGTAAAGCAATTTCTTCTGACATTATTTCTCTGAGTGATACTTTTTTAGTTTGAGTGTTCCAATGATCCAATAAGGGTAGCATTTCAGGTGTTGCTAAAGTCTTCAGTAATTTTTTGCCTGTTCTCTGAGATGATTTTTGTTGGGGATTATCAAGACCAATATGCCCAACCAGGGAAGGATCTACAAAAGCAGTAAAAATAGAATCAGGCCCTCAACAATAAACACATAGTGCATTACTCATTCTGTTACAAATACCTTAGAAAGACCAAAGAAACATGTTTTTTTTTTATTTTTAGCTTATAAATATAACTCTGAAGTTTCAAAATATATCTCCACGTAATTATGAGCAAGATATATGTATAAATGTAGGAATATTTCAAATGAGCAAGGATCTGGGTATCACTGTAAATCAACTCAATGGTTCCCACTCTTTTTTACATCACGCAATCACAGAAAAACCAAAACACATATACTGGTAAACAAAGGGAGTGGCAGCCGGTGGAAGGGACCAGCTAAGGCAGCTCTGATCAGCTCTGATCAGCCCCTCCAAGGACTGAAAGGGTATCTTTGGCAAATCCATAAACCCATTAGAGGTACACAACAAATACTGAAGAAATGATAGTCAACATAAGGAAGAAACTGCAAATTCTAAGAAGTTCAAGGTAACAAGGTTTAATGTACACTATTTTCAGCATATCTAAGGGATATCAGCACATTCTGATACATTCCTTTGCGTTCCCAGAGAGCGAGGACAGCAGATACTGCCAGCCACATCAATCGGATACCCTCTCCATACCTCTAGCTTTCAAAGAGCTTTAGTTCTCAAAGCTGCAATTAAAGCATACCCAAAAACCCTTCAACCTGGAGTCCTGGTGTGACCGGACAAAAGAGGCCTCTGAAGGAAATGTGCATGATAGAGGGTCCCTGAACTAATCACTGAGGATAACACTACCTAAAAAGTCTTTTAGAATCAAATATTTCAATTTGGCAGATGTTCCAAAAGCAGGCTGACTTTCGTGCTCTAACAAAATTAACATCGGTCAACATTTTGAGTGACCAAGTAACAGTTGAATGATGCTCTCAATCAGACACGTGGACATTTTATTGCTCACAAACCAGAATAGTTTTCTTTCATTCAGAGCAAAATCTTAAACAGAAAGCACCTTGACTATCTGTATTAGTAAATAACCTAACATGTTCCACTGTACTCATGAAAGTTAATCATAGGCACTTTTTAGTTCTTCTAGTTTCATTTTATTTTATGTCAGTATTAAATGTTAATTATTTTAAAAGAACTTTTATTTGCAAATCAAAATTCTTGAGTAACATATTTTGTGGAAGTACACTTAATGAGGTAAAATTCATACACATACACTAAGTTTTGACATCATGACAAGAACATCAAAAGTAGAAAATATGTGCTTTACCTTGCATAAACTTGCCACAGGATACCTCTTCTTGTCTTTGTCGCTCCTAAACACAAAAGCAGGACATGGGATTTGTAAAGGAGGGTGCATTAGAAAATAAGATTATATTATTTTTCTCTAGAAATTACTTCTTCTTATAAAACTTATATAACAATCATTCTTGCTAAATCTAAGTAAAACAATAAGATACAGAAGTATGACTATATCGGGGCATCTGGGTGGCTCAGTTGGTTAAGCGACTACCTTTGGCTCAGATCATGATCCCGGGGTCCTGGGATAGAGCCCTGCATAGGGCTCCCTGCTCAGCAGGAAGCCTGCTTCTCCCGCTCTCACTCCTGCTGCTTGTATTCCCTCTCTAGCTGTGTTTCTGTCAAATAAATAAATAAAATCTTTAAAAAAAAAAAAAGTATGACTATATCAATATATTTTTTCCACTTTAGGGCTCTTAGGCTGTTTTTTTTAGACTGAAATTTAATCAACCAGCACAGCAAGTCTTTAGAGCGTAAAAAATTATTTATGATTTTTCTCTTTAAAAAAAAGTCAACAATCACACTGAGCTCCATCAGTAGTTGTATAACTTGGCCAGTCCAGAAATACTGGAAAGACAAAATATATCACTAATCTTTGTACTGGAAAAAGTTCCTTCTCTCTCAAAGTCAAAATTTAATAGAATTCTTTCATACAACGGATTTTATTCAGAGCAAAGGTGAACACAAAAGGAGCTCTTCATTAAAAAAAAAAAAAAAAAAAAAAAAAAAAAAAAAAAAAAAAAAAAAAAGCCTACCAACCATTACAGATTCTTTCCATTTCTCATGAATCACTTTAGCCAGATTCAGATCTATATGGACCACACAATCCTCAACTGTTAGAGACCCTTGTGAGGGGGAAAAAGGAAAAGAAAATATAATCATTACTCATACATTTTCAGAAAACATACTCAACCACTTTACATATAATAAAACTAAGTTATATTATTAATTACTAATCTATATTCCTAGTTCTAGATCTCTTGGAATATGTTTGTTTATGTAATATGTCACCATTTTCACACTTCCATGCAGGTGCAATTATTCAATGCTTCATATATTGAAGTTATTCATGTCCATTAGTTTAAATATATATATTCAGTTCCATTAGTCAAGACTTTTCAAGAAGTATACCCTAAGAAATTAATCTTGCCTTAAGTATATCTGGAATAGCACCAGATTCTCAAAAAGGTTCTTCTATGCAAATAAGTATGAGGTAAATACCACAGAAAACTTGCAATGGGATGAACACAGACTCCATAAAAAATACTGTTTCTTTAAATTACATCTTTTTAAATCCTCTACAAATGTGTCAAAAATAAGGTAGGCGACACAAATTACTTTTACATTTCAGTTAACATGACATAATTTTAAAATTAAGACAGAACTCTGAATCTGTATTCTAGTCACACAAAGACACACATACAGGTAATGTATTTTTTTTCTCTACCTGAATCAATACCAACAGGGCCAAATAACTCATTGAGCTGAAAAGCCAGCTCAGGCGGTAATGCCAATTCCAGACAGTCTATGGTCAGAGATTTGGCCATCACGGGCATGGGATTCGACATCTCAGGTTTATCTTCTTCACTAACTCCAGCAGACAAGGTACTCTCAGCCAATAGAATTTTTTCCATTTCCTGTTCATCTTCATTCATAAATTCTTCAGTGTTTGGAAATCTCACATAATCCTTTGGAAATTTTTCATTTTTCTTTATTTCAAGAGAATCCGTAAAATCAACTTCTTCATTTAAGTCAAGATTTGAAGTGCTCGATACAGAGCGTAAAGTATTAGACAAATTCAAAGAAGAATGGATACTGTCTCCAATCTCTGTGACTTCTAGATTCTTCTCCATTTCACTCACATCTTTAGCAACAGCAGCTTTTAGAGTACCTGGGAAAGACTGCTTAAGGTTATACAACACTGGAAGTTCTGCCTGGCTACTGGGAAGTACTTCATTAGTATTCTTTAGATCTAGAGTGGCATCAGGAAATAAACCTGATATTAATTCAGGTTTTTCAGTAGTGATAGCTCTTATTTTTGCCTGCTCTGAATTTCCCTCTTCTGAATCACTGGAGGACTGTCCATTAGTGTTACTGACAGCAGTGCTATGGCTAAATTCTGGCACAGAAGAATTAGAATCCTCCAAGGTTCCTCTTTGGCTAATGATTTCTTTCAAATTTAATCCCAGAGAAAATGGCCCAATTTGTGCTTCATCATCTGATTTTTGGATATTCTCGAATTCTGTATCTTCACATAATTTTGTTTCAGAATCCAACAAAAGGCTTGTGGCCCAAATAATATCTTTGTTACACCTCTCATATAAGTCTTTTAGGGCTTCTAATGAAAAGGATCCAAAGAGTTTACAAAGAATGTTAAGATTTTCAGATTCATCAGCATTGGTAAGCTCACTTTCTTCAACATATGTGCTTTTGTCATACATTACCCTATATGGAATTGTTTCTTGAACATCTAATTTTGTGTTAATATTGAAAACTTTTGGTTTAAATCCATCTAATCGTCCTGTTAATACTCTCACAGAATCTGAAACACAAATTTTATTCTTTTCTATTTTCCATAAGAGAGCAAAATCATGTGGTTCAGTCTGAGTACACATGCCTGCTTCTATTCCAGGGACTTTTTTAGATTTTCCTTCTGGAAATTCAGCTAAAGTTTGTGGTCCTACTACTCCAGGAACAGTTGGCTCACTATCAGTAAAAGTAAGAGACAGTGTGTGCTGTCTGTGAATCTTCTGACTTGGACAAGTTTTATTCTCACAGGCCATTTCATTGGGTAGTGTTTCAGAATTTCCTAGAGTGGAACTGCTCAGGGTTTTTTGTTCTTCAGGGCTAGTGCCCCAACAACAGGTCTCACGTCCTGTGTAGGAGGATATTTCATTCATACTATCATTAGTTCCAAATTCTAGGTTGGGTTCCTTTAAACTATCCTTTGGCATTCTTGATCTGTGCTCTCTCTGAGCTAAGGAATCAGATGAAGGCCAGTCACCCACAATGCTGAATGACTGTCTTTCAGCATTTTTATATGTATCATATTGACAGTTATTAAAAGATTCTGAAGCATCATCACACTGTGACTTCTTGTCATCCTCTGTACTTTCATGTGGAGATTCTCGTTGCTGAGTATGATCTATATTCACAGATAGAGTATTATCTAATCCTCTGCGTGACTGAGGGTGATTATATTTTTTGTCACTTTGTAGAGATGAAGCTTTTTCAGTTTTTCGGTTCCTTTTTGTCCTCTGACCAATAGTCTTATCAACTGGCCAGTCACCAACAAAATTTGATAGTTCATTCCTCGGGAGCTTTTCTAAAATTGGCTTGCTTTTTTGCTTTCCAAAGGCTTTTTTCCTTACTGTGGCTCTTTCTTCCAATGTTTCACCAGGTGAAGATTTTTCATTATGAAATGGTGCAGCATGTGAAAGATCATAGTCTTCTTGATTATTTTCACCATAGCAAACACTCGGCGACACTCTCTCTGCAATACCATTTGCGTCCGTTTTACTGTACTCTTTTTCAGAAGCCAGTTCTACCTGTTCTTCTTTTTTACCTTTTTCTGTTGCTTGTTTGCTTTCAGAGTCAGAAAAATACATGTCTGAAACTTCCTGAATGAAAGTACTCTGAATGTTAGGATTCATAGCACTTATTTCTTTTCTTCCTTTGTTTAAATCTGCATTAGAGAGAGATGTAACATTCTCAGGTAATATAGTTTCTTTGGTCACTTCAAGTTTCTTCTCTTCAGTCAATTCTAGATGTTTCAAAGATGAGGATATAATATTTTCTTCTTTTTCAGAGGTAACACCTTCATTGTCTCTTGGGCTGCAAAATTTTTTTAGAAGTATTATAAGGTAGTCTCTTAATGTTGCCATTATGATTTAAATTAAAGAAGCATTCAACTGAAAGACAAGACACTTAACATTTATTCTAAAATGTCTATAAATAAACTACATTAAAATTATAAAAGCTCATCTTGATCTATCCCTGTACATTACGAATACATCCCTTTATTGTAATCCCCAACACCTAACACAAGGCTTGGCATATAGGGAGCACTCAAAAACTTTTTCGAATTAAATAGTAAACATATGAGATTTTCAGTCAAGGTGTTCATATGCATTAAATATTAAAGTTATGACTCTAAATTTGTTCTGAGAAGAGGACACCACCTCCTTGGCTTCTTTCAGAACTATTCTAGCTTAATATATGTGAAAAGAAGTCTGCCTCTGTAACACCTGTCATCTGCTACAGGAGATAATACTTAAGCTTCATTTACAAAGGCGCAAAGAGTCAACATGATTTGCACAACTAAAAGAAATGAGAGAAAAAGAAGAGAACTGTTATTTGAAATGTCACCTGTTAAATTTTTTAAAACCATCCTCAATGTTAATTTCAGACTTAGAGCACTTTTGCCTAATCATTACACTTTCAACCTCAGTGCTTTTTCCTTAGTTAATTTATCAACTCATCTTCCCTTGTTTCTTTATTCCAGGAGCTAAGTCCCAACTCTCTCCTGAAGTCTTCCTAAATGAAATCACATCTAACACTGAGTTTTCCATATACCAGATGCTGTTCTAAGTCTTTTTAAAGTATTAATTCATAATCCTTATGAGATTCTTTTGAGCAAAGTATTACTGCCATTTTAGAAATGAAGAGCTGACGTATAGAGAGATTCTATAATTTGTCAAAGATTATAAAGCCTTGGGATTTAAAGCCAGGGAACAGCTCAGGGGCCCATGCTCTAAACAACTTTGCAACACAACTCCTCAATAAAAGAATATTTATGAATTTTTTTCTTCCCAGCTCCTTTTTAATAGAGCCTCACTATTCCTTATCATCAAAAAGTATGGGCAATTTAGACCTCTATCTATATTTAAGGTTATTTTTTAACTCACCTATCTATTCAACTCTTTAGAGGTCCTAAATGTTTAACAGAATCAATACTATGCTGGACTACAAACATTCAAAAGGCTATGACTTGTATTACTTGGTCAAAGTATACCATTAATAATTCATTTTTATAATACTAACTTGAAAGAGTATTTTTACAAATACCTAAAGAAATTAAGAACTAGTACGATTATATACAAAATAACAACAGGCAATAACGGATAAATATTGGAATAATAGGCAGTTACATAAAGGCAGGTGTATTCACAGTATAAACACAAAACCCTGAGAAAAATGAAAAAACTCCCATGTCATGGCATATATAACTTCACTTCTCTTGCTAACCATATACATCTTGCTTCAGGTTAAGACTGTATCTAAACCCTGCAAATAATAAAAGTCTACTTTTATTTTTAAAGTTATTTGACAGTAATTTCACAAGCTCCAACATTTTTCTTTTTTACTTATATTTCAAATTGAATTTGTGTATACAGGGATTTTAACCTACCTAGTACTTCTGTCCTCATAAGAATAGGCACACAACTCAATACGTTCAATTTTCTCTGGAACTGAAGAACTCATGATTATTGGCACTGAAACAAAACGCTGATAATGTTCCAACATCCTTGTTATTTTTTCTTTGCTTATCCCATGAATATTACGCCTAAAAATTCCAGGGAAGAAAAGGGCAGAAGGAATATTGGTAATTAAGTTTTTCAAAAATTGAAACATAAAATGTCAAGAAAAACAATATTATTTCTCGGGTGCCTGGGTGGCTCAATGGGTTAAAGCCTCTGCCTTCAGCTCAGGTCATGATCTCAGGGTCCTAGGATCGAGGCTCACGTCGGGCTCTCTGCTTGATAGGGAGCCTGCTTCCTCCTCTCTCTCTGCCTGCCTCTCTGCCTACTTGTGATCTCTCTCTCTGACAAATTAAAAAAAAAAAAGAAAGAAAAAAAAGAAAAAAGACAATATTATTTCTAATGTGTAAAAATATCTAAACTGGTTTATTATAACACAATATATACTGTTAGATTCTAATTTCATCTTATTCAGGATGTCTTAAATGACCATTTTTTAAATCATTCCATACAATCTCTTCCAAATATCATTTATCAACTTGGAAAAAGCCAGCAGATCTTAGTAACTTTAGAAGTAGTTACCCTCAAGCTCTGCAAAAAAAAAAAATTTCATAAGAATATGACCATCACTTCAAAACTAATTATTAACTAGGAAGTAAAAGAAAATCCCACCACAGTCTTCTCCTTATGCCACTATGGCAGATTAGATGTCCAAAGGGCCCTCCTATTACAATAAAAGAGGATCCCAAGTCAATTAAAGTAAACATATTTTAATTCAGTTTAAGTTCGAGCAAAGAAAAAAAATTCCTAGTATACAAAGTCTCTGGATGTCCAAATATGAAATTTGTCATATTTGTGCTTTCACTCATGAAATTATTTGGGTGTTTTTATTAACTCATGTTTAGTTGAATCTAATATATGAGAATCCTTAGGCCTTAAACTGAGGTGCTTTCCTTCATTCAACATCTGGATTTGCATCTGCCAGGAGGTCAGAGGATTTGCTTTAGTCTCTCAAGGATCTTGTCTTAATGAAAACATTTCAGTTGCAACATTCCTATCTTGGGTTGGATCCAAGGCTTAGAGTTTGGATCCCAGAGCTAATATTAGTATTTGCCACCTGGGCAAATCTGGCTTTCACGTTTACCTACCTCAATCTTGTCTGGTTTCAGATCACAGAGAAGCAACGAGATAGAAAATATGAAAGAGAAGTTAAGAGTCATAGACACAGAGGACAGAGTAAAAAGGTAGTATACATCTAATCAAAGTCCCAGAAAGAGAGTACCTGGGACAGAAAAATGGCTGATGATTTTCCAGAACTGATCAAAGACATCATTGATGTCCCCTGATCTCAGAAGCCCAACAAATCCCAAACAAGACACATACTGAGAAATCCACTAGAAACATGGTACTGAAATTGTCATTCACCAAAGATAAGATGATATTAAAAGCAAGCAGAAATTAAAGGGAAAAAAACTAGTTATCTACAAAGAAACCAAGTATTAGAATAACAGCTGACTTAACAACAATAACAGAAGCCAAAGAGAATTAAATGTTATCTTCAATAACAGAAACTGTCAATCTAGAATATATACACCCAGTGGAAGTACCTTATAAGAATGAAGGCAATAAAAGAATTTTCAGATTAAAAAAAAAGTTTGACATGAAGCAGAACCACACTATAAAGAAAATTCTAAAAGATGAATGTCAGACAGAAGGAAATTCCCAGATGAAATATCTATGATTAAAGAAAAATTAAGCACAAAGCAATAACTGTATGAGTGAAAACACACACTGTCTGTACATTCTGGACAATCATAGCATGTAAGTCAGGAGGGAGGTAAATATCAGAGTTAAAATGTTTGAAAATCCTTATATTTGTGAGAAAGAAGGCTAAGAAAATGGTTTGACTTTAAAGTTTACATGATCTAAGTTTTTAATATAACCACTTAAAGGATAAAAATAGTGTATATAATTTCCAAATTAAAAGAGAACAAAAAAATAAATAAGAAAATCTGCATTCAGTGAAAAAAATCCAAAATAAGGTATGATAAAAAGGGAGGAAAAAAATGAAATTATAATTTTTTGTAATAAGAGAAAAACAAGCACAGGAAAGGTGAAATAAAGAGAAAGTACACAGAGTGAGACAGTAAGAAATAAGATTAATTATATGAATAACCAAAATAAGCATAAAAGAATTAAGCTTAAGAATGAAAAGTCAAAGATGAACAAGAGAAGATTTTTCAAAACCCAGTCATACTGGTTATAAGATACACCTAAATGTAAAGACACAGAAAAGTCAAAAGTAAAAGTATGAAAAAAGAAATAAAACTCAAATCCTAAAAGGAAGCTGGTGTAGTTCTATTATAATTAGACAAATTAGACTTTATAACAAAAATTAATACTAAGGGTAAAAGAAAATCACTTGACAAGGATAAAAGGTTCAATTAGATATAAAAACTTTAAGCTTTTAAGCACATCAAAAAATATCCTCAGAATACATAAAGTGAAAATAGGCAGATTTATAAGAAAAAACTTGAACATACTCAACATAATAAAGGGAGATTTCAACACATCCCTCTCACATAGATTTCCTCATTCCTCTCTTAACATTAATCCATCAAGCAAATTTTTTTTAAAAAGTAAAGCTAAAGAAGATGTGAGAAACAGAATTGACTTAATAATATATTAACATACTATAACCAGTATACATTTTTATCAAACATGAAACATTAATAAAAAACAGACAATGAAGTAGGCCATAAAATGTATCTTTTAAAATACCATAGAATTAGTATCACACAAATGGCACAATCTTACCTACTATAGTTGAAAATGAATTTCTTAAAAAAGAAATTTAAAAACCAGCTGTTCACAAACTTAAAAACATAATTTCAAATAACCCAAGGGTTAAAAAATAAAATTAATCATAACGCAAATTAGAAGGTAAATGATAAAAAGAAACTATTATATGTTAATATTATATGTTAAAATTCTAGGAGCATCTAATTCCTAGGGAAATTTATAGCATCAAATGCTGGCAAAAGAAAATAACCTAAACCTTCAAATGAAACCTTATAAAAATAACAGAATAAACAAAGCAAAACAGATTTTTTAAAAAGCAAAGAAGGTAGAATAAAAGAGAAGCAGAAATGAACTGAATATAAACTTATAACAGAAAGATCAAACAAGCAGAGATGTTTATTTGAAAAGGCTAATAAAGAATCTTGTCTGGTGAGAATAATCAAGAAAAAAAGAAAGAGGATACATATAAACATATCCAGACTGAAAAGGGGAACTTACATATGGATGAAACAGATATAAATGGTAAGAGAATATTGTAATTGTTTTAATAAAGTCTTAATAAATTTGGAAACTTTGGTATAATGGACAAATTCCAACTGAAACTTCTCACAAAGAAAACAGCAGTTCCAGAAGCTTCATAAGTAAGTTCTATCAAACATCCAAACTTACACAAACTCAGAAAAGAGAAAAGAAGAAATACTTCCCAATTAATTTTATCAACCACAACACCAAACCAGGCAAGAAAGGGCAAAGAAGAAAAAAATTATTGGTCAACCTCACTCATTTATATAGATGCAAAAATCCTCAGCAAAGTATTAGAAAACCAAATCTAGTAATGTACCAAAAACATATAAAAAGGAATGAAGTACTGGTACATGCTACAATATGGATGAACCTTGAAACATTATGCTAAGTGAAAGACGCCAGACACAAAAGGCCACAAATTGTATGATTCATTTATATGCAATGTCTAGAACAGGCAATTTCACAAAGACAGAAAAGCAAATTAGCAGTTGCCAAAGGAAAGGGAGAATTGGGAGTGACCAATAGCAGGTAAGGGGTTTCTTTCAAGCTAATTAGATAGTGATGATGATTCAATGTTATGAATATACTAAAATTAGGTTGTCCTTTAGTTAGAAATTTGTTAAAATGGCAAAGAAAAAAATACCCTGATCAAAATCAAGTTAGGGTTAACTCTAAGGGAATACAGAGCACAAAGCAAAATACACTGTGTATCCATGTCCTACATAACATTTTTATTTAAGTCAAATAATCAAATAAAAAAGTAAAACCTTTGGGAGAAGGGCAAGGAAGGGGGAGGGCAGTACAATAACTGGATAGCTAGATATTGGCTACCTTTTCTACCAATACTTCCCTCACTCCCTTTCAGTAATCTAAGTCACTAGGCAGCTACAATGACTTGTTCCTCCTAGCAGCACATGGCTCAGGTATGCCAAACCCTCGGATCTAATTTCAGATATTGACATTATACTACTAATAAGTAATAAAGTACTGACTATAAAAGACAACTGGAAATGTTTGTTAATTAACTCAATATTAGGGGAAAAAAAGATACAAACTTCATAAACTGAAAAAGTTCTACAGGAAATACAAAATTTGCAATCTTGTAAGCTGCAATCTAATCCATTTTGTTTCACCTATAATTCATAGGGAGCAAAAATTTAATGGACTTTCTATCACTGCCATAAAATTAAAAACATGTTAAATAGTCTCTGAATTTTACCTTGCAAGTTCCTTTGGTTTGAACTTCCACCATGTATCCGGTTCCCGGAAAAGGACTTTATATTTATATTTTTGAGACTACATATAAAAAAGACAAATGTATTTAAAAATATTAATTCCATAAAATTAAATGCACTGTTTCCAAATTCATAGCTAGTAAAAATTGAAAGAACCCAAAAGTTTATGTAATTGTGATGAGTTTGTTAAACTGGCAAAAGGTACAATCTCTGTGACCCAGCAATTAATTTCCAGAAAGTCATGCTACTAATAAATAATTATGTAAGAGTGAAAATACACACACACACACACACACACACACACACACACACACGTTATCCAGTTCACCATTTTCTGTTGTAACAAAAGAGGACCACACAGTGATTATTAATACACAACTGGCTAAATAAATGAAGGTACAATGATACAATGCAAATATAGCATTTAAAAAATGCTATATGTGTTAATGAGAAAAGGTCCCAATATAAACTGTCAAGAAAGTAAAATACAGAATTCTAAACTTATGTAAAAAAAGAACTATTCCGAAGAAAAAAAAAAGTTATTGAGGGGCGCCTCGGTGGCTCAGTCATTAAGCTACCTTTAAAAAAAAAAAAAAAGGAATTATTCACACATTTGTATACACTTTCTTCTAGAAAGATTCTCAAAAATACTATTTTTTGGGCGCCTGGGTGGCTCTGTTGTTTAAGCGACTGCCTTCGGCTCAGGTCATGATCCCGGAGACCCGGGATTGAGCCCCACATCGGGCTCCCTGCTCGGCGGGAGGCCTGCTTCTCCCTCTCTCACTCCCCCTGCTTGTGTTCCCTCTCTGACTGTGTTTCTCTCTGTCAAATAAATAAAATCTTTAAAAAAAAAAAAAAAAAGCATCTACCTTGGGGCACCTGGGTGGCTCAGTTGGCTAAGCAACTGCCTTTGGCTCAGGTCATGATCCTGGGGTCCCAGGATCAAGTCCCATATCAGGCTCCCTGCCCGGCAGGGGTACTGCTTCTCCCTCTGACCTTCCCCCTCTCATGCTCTCTCTCATTCTCTCTCTCTCAAATAAATAAATAAAACTTTAAAAAAAAAAAAGCATCTACCTCAAGGGAGTAGGACTTTTCGGCATTCTTTTTTATAATTTGAATAGTTATCATACATGCAATTACTTTTATAATTTTAAAACTATTTTAAGTAATACTTCATTCTATTTTTCAAAACTCTAATATGGCTATAATCTAAAAGCCATGCCCTATACTTGTACACTAGATCCATCTCCCCTCTCCACCTCAAGGAAAACTGAGTTGCACCCCTCTCTCTGAAGTAGTGCTAATCTCACCATCTTCAATCGGTCTCATCACATTCAGTTATTTCTCCAATCTTGCATTTGATTGCCTTTCCCCTGCCAGCAATCTCCCCCATTTTTCTGTTCCTCTTCACAAGAAAGTGCCTCAAAATAACTATTATACTCTCCCCACCTCTCTTAAACCCACTCCAATTAGTGACCCCACTGAAACCACCCATCAAGACCACAAATTACTTCCACACTGAAAAATGCTCTGGTTAATTCTCAGTCCTTTCTTGACTCTCAGCAGCATTTGTCACAGTTCATCACTCCCTCTCCTGACACGTTCTTCCTGCATTCCTGGTTTTCCTCCTACCCCACTGGAAGGGTGTTCTCACTCTTTTTTGATAGTCCTTTTTGCCCAGATCTCTTCCCACTTAGTCCTTCACTTAGTCCTTGGTCCTCTACTCTTGATCTATACTCACTTCTTCGGTAATATCATTCCATTCCCTGGCTTTGAGTATCAGCCATATGGTAATGACTCTCAGATACATATCTTTAGCTCAGAATTCACTCCTGAACTCCAAACTCATAAATCCATCTACCTATTCAACAAACTTAACATATTCAAACCTAAACTTTTAAAATCCATTACCCCACACCCATTATAAAACTATTTTAACTGACCCCTTCTCCATCATTCTCAGCTCATGGCAACCTCTAAATACACAGGCCAAACACCAACCTTGATGTCACACTGAACTCATTATCAATCCAATAAGAAATTCAGTTGGCGCCACTTTCAAACTATATACAGAATCTACTCAGTGCTGTCAACTTCACTGCCACCATGTTGGTGTAAGCCACATCATAGCTTACTTTAATCACCACTACAGTCCTCTAATCTCCCTGCTTCCACCCTTACCACCCGCCCTCGCCTCTATCCCAGATCCAGTCTCAACACTGCGGTACAGCCATACTGTTAATAGTCAATCATGTCATTCCCCTGTTCAAAATCCTGTGATGGACTGAATGTCTGTGTCCCTTCAAACCGCATTATGTTGAAACCTCACTCCCACCATGTGACTGTGGAGATAAGGCCTTTATGGAGATAATTAAGGTTAAATGAGAATCTAAGAGTAGGGCTCCAATCTGACAGAATTAGTATGCAAATAAGAAGAGACAGCAGAGAGCTTATTATATACCCTAAGAGAACACTGCAAGAAGGCAGTCAACTGCAAACCACGAAAACAAGTCTCACCCAGAAACCAACTCTGTCAAACCTTTACCAGGGACTCCAAGCCTCCAGAACTGTGAGAAAATAAATTTGTTGCTTAAGACACCCAGTCTATGATATCTTATGGTAGCCTGAGCAGATAAATAATACATCCTCCATGTCACTTAAGGTAAAATCTAAAATTCCACAGTGATCTGTGAGCCCCTATATGATTTGCCCCACCATCTCCCCAACCACCATTACATCTCTGACCCCATGTCCCACTACTGGTCCCCTCAGTTTTATGACAGGATGCAAAGTACTCATTGCTATTTTCTGTCATTCTGACAGAAAAATAAATAAATAAATAAACCTAGGTAAGAAGTGACAGAACACCCTGTAATGCATCTACTAACTTCACCTCCTCACCTCAGTACCAAATTTTATACTTTATTCAGGGGCTGGCAACAGCCCATCTCTAATTACCTAAAGGAATATCCTATAGCTCTTAGGATCAGATTAATTTTAAATGAATATACACACACAGAGGAGGAAAAAAAGACTATGAATTTAAAGACTTTTTTTCAACTCCCATATCAAAAGGCAAATCTTAATAACGTTTTATTACTTGGGAGGATTCTGATTTATGTTAAGTTGTATAACAGCTCACCAGGGAAAATATATATATATATATATTTAAAGTAGTAAGTTTTGCCAGATGCCACTAAGCATACCTGACTGCTTGCTACTTATCCCCAACTCACTACTGAACTACTTCTATAAATGAGAGTCACGATAATAACAGACGGTTATTGCCAACCTACTCCACTCCCCCACAGCTCTCATTATCTTGATACCAAAAGAAGCAAAAAGTGATCCTCTCTTCTCTACAGTAATTGCTGTTATCTACTTCTTTTTGAAGAAAAAATGAATTTGGCATTCTATGATAAGCAGCAGTCCTTTATACTTTTAAGTAGAGCTGGGAAGAGCCAAGGAATCAATACTGGAAAAACAGCTTTATAATTTCAATTGTTGTATGAGAAAAAAAGGGAAAGAAAAATACTACAGAAGCCTGAAGGCTAAATGAAAATCAGTTACACAGTGATGCAGAGGCTTTTTTATTTTCTACATAGGAAAATGAGTGTTAAAGAACTTCCTAATATGATAGCAGGAAGCTAAGGAAAACATACAGAGAAATCAAGAAAGGTTAAGTCCCCCTTAACCTTAAGCATTCCCCATGATAAATATGTTAGGCTAGAAATTAGAAACTCTGGAAGCCAGAAAGCAAACTGACTTTTAGTTCCTAATGTACTAAAATTGAATCTTTGTTCCCTCCACTGCCCTGCACAGAAGTAAAATCACATTTTTTCTCAAAGGACATTATTTTCTTCAGAAAAATGAAGAGTCACACCTTCAAAATAGTACAAGTGCACAAAGCACAGCAAAAGGTACAGGCTGTATATGCTGAGGACATTAAAGAAGTATAATATTCATTAACTAAAGAAACATAAATTGAACTTTAACATGCCAGACATGTGTGTGCTCATATTGGGGGAATAAGCAATATCCATAATCACAAAAGCTTCATTTATTCACCATTTTAACCCAACAAATACATATTTACCATATGTCAAGCATAGTGCTATACTCTGAAGATTCAATGATGAATAAAACAGACCTATCCTCAAAAATATATAGTTGGTTTAGAGCCAAATTTAGACCATCAATCAGTTTTTTGTTAACTTTAAAGGATCATTTAAAAAGAAAAAAAAAACACAACAGATATTATATGTGGCCCACAAAAACCTAAAATATTTACTACCTAACACTAAAGAAAAAAGCTAGCTAACCCATAGACTACTGATAAAAGCACCAAGCTTAATGACTCACAGAAGTCAGTCAGAATACCATGAAAACAGAAAGATTACTTGACTCGGCTTTTTAGTAAGTTAAAGAATGCTGGGAGCGCCTGGGTGGCTCAGTTGGTTCAGCGACTGCCTTCGGCTCAGGTCATGATCCCGAAGACCCAGGATGGAGTCCCACATCAGGTTCCCTGCTCGGCGGGAAGCCTGCTTCTCTCTCTCTCACTCCCCCTGCTTGTGTTCCCTCTCTGGCTGTGTTTCTCTCTGTCAAATAAATAAAATCTTTAAAAAAAAAAAAAAAAGAATGCTAACTTCTTGAAAAAGGTGACATCAAAGCTGGGCAAAAAAAAAAGAATCTGGCAAATTTGAAAAACCTTTGAAAAGAGTTGAATTTATAAAAGTCGGAATTTATCAAAAGAGCAAAATCAAAAGAAATTGGGTTACTAACAAAAGACCACCAATTTTGTTTCTGCCAAGTAAGAGCAATAGGGAAAAATATTTTATGTGTACACACATAATACACACACACACACACACACACACACATATACCCATATAAACATACATTTATAATTTACTATCTATATACACACTAACATAAAATGATAATACCACTACTTTTTCAAGAAAGATATCAAAAACAAAAATAATCACAGGATTTAAAAACTAAATCTCAGAATTTGAAAACCGATTAAATTTAGCTTTATTCAAAACCATTCCAATTTTTTGCATTCGCTTAAGACCAGAGAAAGTTCAATTACAGACAGTCCCAAGTACTGTTTGCTTGAGATTCAGCTGTGTAATTAACATCCCCCAACAATTTCAAACTTACTACCATGGACTTATAACAAGTTATGGTACAAACCAAAGAAACATATGGCTTCATTTCCCATGCCTGTAGGTTTGTATTGTCTATTATTATAGGAGACACCTTCTTCTCAAATGCTTCTTTTGCTGAAAAACACAAACAGAAAATGACAAATCACTTTTTATAACAGTATTAATAACTCTTCTCTGGAAATTTTAAAAATCTGATCTTGTTTCCACAATTTGAAAATCATAGATAAGTGCTAATTTTACTCACAACTCTACTTCACATTTTTTTTTAAGGAGGGGGGTAAGGACAGGCGAGGGAGAGAGAGAATCCCAAGTAGGTTCCATACCCAGCTTGGCACCCAACGCAGGGCTTGATCCCACGACCCTGAGATAACAACCTAAGCCAAAATCAAGAATTGGGATGCTTAACCGACGAAGGCACCCAGGCCCCCCACAACTCTACTTCTAAATATCACTTTTGAGTGTATGAAAAGGTAAAGTACAGGTAAATGCTAGAACACAATAAATAAAACTAAAGTTATAATCAGAGAATATTATAAAATAAAAACTGTCTAAATTTTATGTGCATTACATGTATAAATGGCATAAATGGGGAAAAAAAACAATCCTTAAAAACAATATGCTAAAAGCAACATGATATCCCGGACAAGATTCTAGAAGGGAAAAAAAAACTTAAGTAGAAAACTTGTATCAGAGGGCGCCTGGGTGGCTCAGCTGGTTAAGCGACTGCCTTCGGCTCAGGTCATGATCCCGGACACCCGGGATCGAGTCCCACATCAGGCTCCCTGCTCGGCGGGAAGCCTGCTTCTCCCTCTCTCACTCCACCTGCTTGTGTTCCCTCTCTGGCTGTGTTTCTCTCTGTCAAATAAATAAAATCTTTAAAAAAAAAAAAAAAAAAAAAGAAAAGAAAGAAAACTTGTATCAGGGACTCCTGGCTGGCTCTGTCAGTACAGTATGCAATTCTTGATCCCAGGGTTGTGAGTTCAAGCCTCACAATTAAAAGAAAAGAAAAACTAATATCCAAATAAAGTCTGGAGTTTAGTTAATATTAATATGCCAGCATTAATCTCTTAGTCTTGACAAATGTACCATGATTATATAAGATGTTAACATTAGGGTGCCTGGGTGGCTCAGAGGGTTAAGCCTCTGCCTTCAGCTCAGGTCATAATCTCAGGGTCCTGGGATCGAGTCCAACATTGGGCCCTCTGCTTGGCAGGGAGCCTGCTTCCCCCTCTTTCTCTGCCTGCCTTTTTCTGCCTATTTGTGATCTTTCTCTCTGTCAAATAAATAAATAAAATCTTTTAAAAGAATACTGTTTAAGATATGCTAACATTAGAGGGAAATGGGTAAGCAGTGTACAGTTGTAACCTTTCCATAAGTCAAAAATTATTCCAAAATAAAGTTTTAAAACAAATAATCACAAATTTATAAACAAATACACACAAAAAGATGTAATGATTTAAAATAAAGAAGACATTATTATATACTATTATGCAAGAAATTTTTTTTAAAGAAATTTTCTTTAGAAACTACATTTTTTTCCCAAGGAATTAAACCATTCAGGAAATTAATGATGAAGCACAATAAACTTTACAAGGAAATTATGTGGAATTTTTAAAAGTTCCATGTACTCTCTTACACCTCAATAATAAATAGGCAAATAATCCAATTTAAAAATAACAATTACAAAAGACAAAACTTGAACCCAGCAAAAGGAAGAAAATAATAAAGATTAGAACAGAAATAAATGATATAGAAACTTAAAAAACTATAGAACAGATCAATGAAATCAGAAGCTGGTTCTTCTAAAAGATCAACAAGATTTATAAACCTCTAGCCAGACTTATGAAAGAAGAGAGAGAAAAGCCAAATAAACAAAATCACTAAAGAAAGAGGAGAAATAACAGTACCACAGAAATACAATTTTTACAGAATATTATGAAAACCTTTATGCCAACAAACTGCACAACTTAGAGGAAATGAATAAATTCCTAGAAACATAATAACCTACCAAAACTAAAGCAGAGAAAAGTAGAAATTTTGAATACACCAATTACCAGCATGAAATTGAATCACTTATCAAAAAACTCCCCCCAGAAAAGTTCAGGACCAGATGGCTTCACAAGTGAATTCTACCAAACTATTCCAAAAATAGAAGAGGAAGGAAAACTTCCATATTTATTCTATGAGGCCAGCATCACCCTAATTCCAAAACAAGATAAACACCACAAAAAAGAGAATAACAGGCAAATACTTCTCATGAATATAGATGCAAAAACCCTCAACAAAATCCAACAATACATTAAAAAAATCATATACCACAATAAAGTAGGATCTATTCCTGGGTTGCTAGGGTAGTTCAAAATTTGCAAAACAATCAATATGATACATCACATCAATAAGAGAAAGGATAAAAACCATAGGATCATTTCAACTGATGCAGAAATAACATTCAACAAAGTACAATATCCTTTCATAAGAAAGACCATCTGCAAAGTAGGTCTATAGAGGGAATATTCCTCAATCTTAATTTGCAAATGACACATCAATAAAGGGTTAGTATCCAAAATATAGAAAGAACTTATACAATTCAACATCCAAAAAACAAATAATACAATTAAAAAATGGGCAGAAGACACAGAGACATTTCTCCAAAGAAAACAAACAGATGGCCAACAGACACATGAAAACATGCTCAACATCATCAGGAAAATGCACATCAAAACTATAATAAGGTATCACCTCACACCTGTCAGAATGGCCGAAATAAAAAACACAAGAAACAAGTGTTGGTGAGGATGTGGAGAAAAAAGAACCCTCTTGCACTGTTGGTAGGAATGCAAAATGGTATAGCCACTGTGGAAAACAATATGGAGGTTCCTCAAAAAAAAACTAAAAATGAAACTACTCTATGATCCAGGAATCAAGCTACTGAGTATTTACCCAAAAAGTACAAAAACACTAATTCAAAGAGATACATCCACCCCTATATTTATTGCAATATTATTTGCAAAAGCAAATCTATGGAAAGAGTTTAAGTGTCCATTGTCAGATGAATGGATAAAGAAGTGGGGTACACACACACACACACACACACACACTGGACTATAAAATGAAATCTTGCCATTTCCAACAACATGGGTAGAACTAGGGAGTATACTGCTAAGCGAAATAAATCAATCAGAGAAAGATAATGGTTATGAGAGGGGAGGTGGGGGGGGTGGGTAAAACAGGTGATTGGATTAAAGAGTACACTTATCATAATGAAAAAAATACTTTTAAAGATACTTAGGGAAAAAGTGCAATTTTTTTCAAGGAAATATTATTTTCTCATTTAAATACTTTCTTAAGGGAAAAACTGTACCTGAATAAAAGTAATGTATTAAAAAATTTTAAATCACATCTTGAAGAAAAAGTTAAGGGACGCCTGGGTGGCTCCAGAGGGTTAAGCCTGGGCACCTGGGTGGCTCAGTGGGTTAGAGCTTCTGCCTTTGGCTCAGATCATGATCTCAGGGTCCTGGGATAGAGGCCTGAATCAGGCTCTCTGCTCAGAGGGAAGCCTGCTTCCTCCTCTCTCTCTGCCTGCCTCTCTGCCTACTTGTGATCTCTCTCTGTATCAAATAAATAAAATCTATAAAAAAAAAAGTTAGATAACTCTCCAAAGAAGATAAAGTAATGGCCAAAAGGACACACCAAAAATGCTCAACATCACTACCCACCAGGTAAATGTAATCAAAACCACAATGAAATACCACTTCACATCTACCAGGATGGGTAGGTATAAACAAATAGGTATAGGTATAAACAAATACACAGATAGTAACAGGTATTGGTGACAATGTGGAGAAGATGGAACCCTGATAAACCCCTAGTAGGAACATAAAATTGTACAGTTACTTTGGAAAAATAGACTGGTAGTTCCAAAAAAGTTTAGACATATACATGTATGTTCATACCAACATCATTCATCAGAGGCAAAAAGTGGAAACCCAAATGCCCACCAACTGATGAAAGAATAAATCAAATGTGGCATATTTGTACAATGGAGTATTATTCACTCATAAAAAAAGAATGGATTATGGGGCACCTGGGTGGCTCAGAGGGTGGAGCCTCTGCCTTCGGCTCAGGTCATGATCTCAGGATCCTGGGATCGAGGCCCACATCTGGCTCTGCTCGGTGGGGAACCTGCTTCCCCCTCTCTCTCTACCTGCCTCTCTGCCTACTTGTGATCTCTCTCTCTCTGTCAAATAAATAAATAAAATATTTTTAAAAAAAGAATGGATTATGATATATACTACAACATGAGCCTTGAAAATGTTACACTAAGTGAAAGAAAGCCATTCACAAAAGCCCACATAGGATATGATTCCATTCATATGAAATGCCCAGAAGAGGCAACTCTATAGAGACAGAAAGTAACTTAGTGGTTACCTAGGGCTGGGAGAGGTTGGGGAGAAATGAGGAGAGGCTGTTAATGGATGAAGCATTTTCGGGGGGTGATAAAAATGTTCTAAAATTGATAAAAACGTTCTTAAAAGTGATGGTTGTAGAACTCTGAATATGCTTAAAACCATGTGATTCTTCTCTCAAAAATGCTATTTAAAAGAGTGCTGCCTATTTATTTAATATTATTATTGCTATGGCTACTGCAGTACTGAGGGCATATTGAACCATTGCTAAACACTTATTTCTCAACCTTAACAATAATCATAGGGGTAAGTATTATTAAGCTGTTTTACAGATGAGGATAATGGGCTTTGTAGAGTATACATAACTTGTACAAGACAGCATAACTAGTAACTGCCAAATCCAAGATTATTCTTCACTACATCATAGTGTTTTCACTTTTTGTTGTGTTAATATTTTCATACTCCTGAGTTCTCACTTTACTATTCAGTTCAAGAAAAAATACAGAAAAATTTACTAACATCTGAAGACGGCAAATTCAAGAATCACTCTCATAGTGCCTTTATCATAAAATAAGGGCTAAAATATTGTCTATGTGTATTAAGAATTCCTCATGGGACACCTGAGTGGCTCAGTCAGTTAAGCAGCTGACTCTTGAACTTCACTCAGGTCTTGAGCTCAGAGCCCAGAGTTCAAACCCCACATTAAGCTCCACACTGGCCATGGAGCCTACTAAAAGAAAAAAGAAAAAAGAAAAGAAAAGAATTCCTCATATGAAATTCAAACTATAACTAAACATTTAATGATGAAACCATCTTCAGTGAACAGATATTGCACTAATAAAAGCAGTAAGGTTTTCTTTTTTTCCTAGTCTTTTTTTATTTATTTTTATTTTTTTTATTAACATATAATGTATTATTTGCTTCAGGAGTACAGGTCTGTGAATCATCAGTCGTACACAATTCACAGCACATACCCTCTCCAATATCCACAACCCAGCTACCCTAGCCCTCCCCCCTGCCAACCGCCAGCAACCCTGAGATTAAGAGTCGGTTCGTCTCCCTCCCCAGTCCCACCCTGTTTCATTTTTCCCTCCCTACCCCTCCCTGATCCCTCCTCACCCTGCCTACCAAATTCCTCACATCAGAGAGATCATATGGTAATTGTCTTTCTCTGATTGACTATAATCCCCTCCAGTTCCATCCACATCGTTGAAAAATGGCAGGATTTCGAAAAGCAGTAAGATTTCCTATCTGACCTTTCCACAGATTCAGTTTGAAGAAAGCCACTTTTACTCTCACACTGTCATCCCCCCATAACAGTAAAATCAATCTAGGAAAGAGTAGTGGTTAACAATACAAATTCCATTTTAGGGGGGCCCTGAGTGGCTTAGTCAGTTGAGCATCTGCCTCCTGCCCAAATCATGATCCTGGTCCTGAGATCAAGCTACGCATGGGGCTCCCTGCTCGGCAAGAAGTCCGCTTCTCCCTCTCCTCTGCCCCTCACCCCACTCATGATTTCTCTCTCTCTCTCTCTCTCTCTCTCAAGTAAATAAAATCTTAAAAAGGAAAAATTAAAGGGAATTATAACCTTCTAAAAACTGTCTACCTCTAAAAATACAAATATTTCATATTGCTCTTAATATTACCCAAAATCTAATGTCTATTCTTACCACGATTCTGGTTCCATTCATGTGCTTCTCCTAAGTACTTTATATCAAACTGGTACTGTCCATTTATGTAAAAATAATCATCAGTACTAAGAATAACTCCACCTGGATTATCCTCTTGCAAAGTCCTGTGAATGATAAATGGAATTATTTTCATTAATTTTTTCCCCTAAATTCTCTCTCTTAATTTTTACAAGGTCATAATCCAAATAAAGAATTCAAGTATTGTGAGGATACAATAATATCCGGACAAATTATATTGGAAATCCTCTTAGCAGAAGTTTGACTCCCAAGACAACTGACCTAAAACAAGTCTATTTTATTCCTTGAATTCAAAATCAATTATGGCTTTGTAACTCTATAATCAAAGATGAACTTTTTTTTTTCCCAAATTAGTTCTCTTTTACATAAAGCGATTTCTACTGATTTCAGAAGCTTGGAATTATCTTTAAATTTTTCTTCTATCTCCCAAAATGATAGTCTAAGAAGAATTCAATAAAAACTTCTGGAGAAAAAGTACTGCTATTAGCTACAAAGAAAAAAATTAGTAAAAAGAAAAAAGATTTTAGGGGCTACTAAACATTTCTATTTAGCAATAGCATTTCACATATTCATACTCTGTCATGAATGTTCACATTCAAGCACTAGCCTTTTTTTAACACTCAATTAAACCTCATACCTTGCCAAAAAAGATTTTCCTGATCCTGGAAGCCCTCTGAGAAGAACAAGAACTAGTCCAACGTAAGATGATGTCTTCTTTCTTACAATCTGAGAAACTGGGGCTTCTTGTACTTGGTAAGCACTTGTTCCCTCTTTATTTCTCCATACCTTTGTTGGGGAAGTGTGAGAAATAACTGGAGAGGGAAACGTGTAGTTGACCGGTCTCCAGTGCGTAGCGGTGGTTACAACAGGAGCTACAAAGCCATGATTTCCTTGAAAGAGGTCAAAAGCAGGAATCATTGGATTCCACATTGGTGGAGGTGGAGGAGGAGGAAGCAGTAGAGGGAGAGGGGTAAGTACAGGGCAGTAATTCACATCCTTCCCCTTGGACGGCAGTTCAGTATGTTTGTGTGGCTTGAAACCAAATTCTTCAGAAGGTACAAATCCATCAGGGATAGAAGTAGATTTCTGATCCCCACTTGTACCTAGTAAATCAAGCCCCAGATTTTGCACAGTAAGGCTTAAAGGAGCCTGAGGTTCGCTGGCATCCAAATCTACAGGCGCTGGAGAGAACAGATTCTCAACACACTCAGATTCTAAAAGCTCTTTCTGTCTTTGACTGAGATTGCTACCACCCACCACAGTGTCATTTGCTACATTTAAAGAACTACTGAGAAGAGAATCTTCCAATGCCAATGTGTCATCCTTTATAAAATTTTTGTACTCATCAGAAACAGAATGTGAAATTAAGGTGTTTGAACTTAATGCAGAGGCAGAATTCTCTAAATTTGCACTGTTCAAATCCGTATTTTGTGCAGAAATAACCGGAGTCATACTACTTGAATCAGAATTTATAAATGCATTCGGGTCACTAAAACTATTAACACCTTGCAAAGGCAAAAATGAGTATACTTGGTCATCAGAAGAGTTCAATTTCTCAAAAGCATTCTGTATCAAAGAATCCAAGTCTTCAGTTAGCTGCATATCCAAAAATGAATCCATTTTTGATTCTTCACTCTCTTCTTCAGGAGGATACTTTTCCATTATTTCACGTCCCACAGCACTTACTTGGTTCTCAGAAGCAATAAAGCTTTTTGATGACGATTCTTCTACCCTGGCATCAGCGGCAGATAATTCTAACAGACAATCCATTGCATTTTCAACTGTATAACAAGAAGAGCAATACACATGTGTACTGAAAACAGTAAAGTACAATTTGATTAAAATCCGTGTAAAATAATACGTTTTGGACTGAATGGAATATAGAAATTTATATATATTCAACTCATTTTTTAATTAACACTTTACGAATATACATACCAGTCTCTATTAGTGAAAGATCTGAATGATGAGTCATGCAATGCTGTCACTATCAGACAAACTGTAATAAACTAGAATAATAAATTGCCATCAAGTAGATAATCTCTGACAAATGTGAATAAACATTAAATATCTATGAATTATATCTAAGATTATCTATAAATTGTATCTAAAAATATCCATAGTTGCATATATTACGGTTATTTATAAAGAGCCCAAACCAGTTAATTTATTTGACACTTAGCTACTGCCTATCCTCTTAAATCTTAAGCATTTTCAAGTACTCTCCGGTAAATCTGTTTATATGGCTTATGCTATGAATTTCACTTAATACAAAAAATAGGCATCAGCGTATCCGACATACTCTGTTCAAAGTAAATAAGACATAGTTTTTACTATACTTAAGGGATTCTTGCAGTCTAATGGAGGTAATTAAAGATAATTAATTAGAAAAAAATTACATTATAATATAGATTAAATAATACACACTTTTAGTAAAACACAAATGCCACAGCAGCCTTACAGGAGAAGAAGGAAAGATTTCACATAAGGTAATATGTGAACTGGGACTTGAAGATTAAAAAGAAACGTGTCAGACACAAAAGGGAAAGTAAAGCCAATCTTGAAAACGCAAAGCATGTTTAAGGTATTAAAAGAAGTTGGTTGGAGTGTGAGTACACAGTAGGGGTGGTAGATAAAAGGAGACAAAACTGGAAAAGATCAAGTGGAATTGGAAAAAGTGCTGTATGTCATGGTAGGACATACCAATTTTACTTTCTAAGGAAACTACCTGTTACCATATTTAAGCTAGGAACTTTCTATTTATCACCTCAGTGAACCAGCAAATAATACTATGAGGTATAGTATTTCTAGCAAATAGATGAAGAAAATGAAGTTCAAAAGTATATTAACTTAGCCCAAGTCACACATATATTAAGTGACAGTCAGGACTGGTATGTGTGACTCCAATGCTGAGCCCTCTCTGTTATGATACAAATACAGAACTAGGACAGTTAAGCATTTGAAAGTTGAGTTTTGCTTATTTTTGTGTTGTTTTCTTTTATTTTACAGAAAATAGATAAGAAAAGGAAGCACAGCACAGGCGTTAACAGCTCTGATCTAGAGTCAGAAAACCAACACCTCAATCTCTACTTGCTGGCTATGACCCTTTGAACAAGTTACTTAACTTTCCTAAGGCTTGATTTTCTCATTTGCAATATGAGAATAGTAAAAGTACCTACCTCATAGGGTTGTTGTGAGGATTAAATGAGATAATCCGTGAAAATGTGCAGTGCACAAGGACTGGCAACTAGTAAGCACCCAATTAATGCTCCCTTAAGAAGAAAAACAAAGAGGAATTGGAGGGGCAGGCTGGCAGAGAGACCAGTTAGGATATTATAGCAATAGTACAAAGGTTAGAAGCCCTAAACATGGGGGGGAAAAAAGAAAGAAAGAAAGCATGCAAGTAAACACAGAGGTAGTTCTATATAGAAGAGCTACATAATAGAAAAACCACAAGGTCACCCAAAAAAATATTTTATGTATATAATAAAAAACAGTATTAAGTAGAAATAAGTAAAAGAAATGAATATATATATCATACAAAAGTCCTTACAAAGAGAGTTGGAAAAAATTAAAACAATGTATAAAACAACAAAAAACACATGAATAAACAATTTACACAAGAATACAAAAATACACAATCATGTACAAAAATTACTAAATAATCTTATTTAAAGAAAAAACAAATTAAGAAAAAGCAAAACTTTATTCCTATTAAAATCTTAAAGTAATACTGCACAATGCTGAAAAGGCTGTGGTGAAACCACTATACTTAACCGGGCTAGCAGGATGACAAATCAGCACACCTGTTTGGTAGGCAATTTAGCAGTATGTTTCCAAGAACTGAAAGCAGTGAAATACAAAAATAAAATGTTGGGACTGAGGAAAAAAAGCCAAAAGAAGGGAAAAGTCATTTATACCAAGATGTCCTCTGCTGTATTAATTATTCATGAAAAACTTAGATATAATTTTAAAAAATCAGAGCACCATTCAGTGGAATATTAGAAAGCTATTAAAAATAAAGATCACAGGAACAATGAAATAATGCTTATGTTAAATTTAAAAAGCAAAATACATAATTTCATCAATACTATTATTCAAAATACTCAAAACATCAGTATTTACGAACAAGATGTAGAGAAGATGCTGGAAAAGAGAAATGTTTTTTGTTAGGATGTAAAGGTAATATATTTTTCTTGTAATTCCCCATTACTATGTCAGTATATGTGAAACAAATTTTAAACACCTCAACGTCAGGAAATGAATACTGAAGTCCCACATAAAATTCTATACATTATCACTTCTGAGCATTATGTAGACTGCTGAAAACTGGTTTTCTGCATACATAACAGGATAGTTAAGATATGCTCACATCACAGTCCATGTAATGAATAAAAATGGAAGTTTCTCATGCATTAGTAAAACTTCCCCAATCTAGAATAATTTTATCTTACACTAATCATGGCCAATAGCAACACTAAGCATCAACATTTAATTTATTCAGTCAACTTTGATAGCTTCTCTATCTGTCAAAATACTTCTAAACAATTTATTACAAGTTATTAATAATACTAAAGACTTTACCAAAAAAAAAACCTAAATTCTCACCAAAAAGTTCTATGAGATACATACTATTATTTTTCTCATTAACAGATAAGTAAAAAGACCAAGAGAGCTTAAGTGACAAAACTAGAAATTTAACCCAAGCTTCTTGACTCCAAAGCCAATACTGTGAAACACTACTCTGTTAGCATCACCTCCTAATCAGCTATCATTCCCACAATTACAATTACCTTTCATTCAATAAATATTTACTGAGGTCCTATCTGAATCATTTGCTATTCTAGGGGCTGGGGATACAGCAGTAAAAAACAGTTTCTAAAAATCTGTCTTTATGGAGCTTACATCCTAAGACAATTGTTCTCAACAGGGAATGATTCTGGTCGCCAAGGGACATATGACAATAAATGGAGGCATTTTTAATTGTCACAACAGACTGCTGAAGGTTGCTACTGGAATCTATGGAGAGTAGGCCAGGGATGCTGCTAAACATCCTATGACTCACGCGAAAGCCACTCACAACAAAGAATTATCCGGTCCAGAATGTTAATACTGCCAACCTGTTCTAGAGGGAAGATAAGAAGAAATAAAACATAAAATATGATATCTATATATACATCTTATATCTAGAACTGTGTATTTCTCAAAAGCAGAAAAAACTATGCTTTATTCTTCATATCACTCACAATACCAACTTACTACGTTGCGCACAGATGCTCAACAAATTAACAAAACAGAAATAATGCAGTCATTTGTCTATATTACTCCTGGTCGTGGCACAGTATATAAAGTCTTCTTATATGATGCAAAGGGTTCAAACTAAACTTTTTCTCACCTTTGAAATCACATTCAGAAAGCATCAAATACACTACATCAGGATCCAGATCAGAAAACATCTCTGAAATACTGGTGAAGAGTTCCTCCTGATCAACTTTTGTCTCACACATGGAAGGAAGAGTAGTAGTTGGCTCCTCATGACTAGCAACACTGGATACGACAACTTCCTTAGAGTTTGCAGTCTTCCGTAAAGGATTTCCCCCAAGATTTTTCCTTCTCCTTGGCATTCTGACTTCCAAAACTAAAATGTTTCCCTTTTCTTATTTAAGATGTTTGATATTTAAGTCATACCTCAAAGAAAACACGGTTAAATATCTTGCACAATCCAGCAGTAATAGGACCTAAAACAGAAAGCAAGTAAAAACACTCAGACTATACAGTTACATTTCCATTTCTAAAATCGGAATGACATCTTTATTTAACTCTAAGAAAGTACCATCAACTGTGGTAGCAAAGCCAAAAAGCAGTCAGACAACTTCCCTCTCCGAAATACTCAAGTTTTGCCAGGATTGAACATGCTAAAACTCAAGATATGAACAACTGTAATGAATGTTCAGAACAGTTTTAATGTCATTATTTTATTTCTGAAAAACACAAAACAGAATGACAATGCCTACTGAACACCAAACTGGATGTCTAATGGGCATCTAATAGGCAAGTTTAATAAACTTAACATGTCCAAAACTGAGCTCCTGATCACCTCCTTCATATCCACTCTTCTCAGTCTTTCTCGTCTCAATTAATTCAACTCCATTCTTTCAACAGCTCAGGTCAAAAATCTTGGGAAATTCCTAATTCCTCTCATCCCACATCCAACCAATAAGCCAATTCTGTCAATACAGCCCTCAAAATGTATTCAAAATATGATCTTTCCTCACTATCTCACTGCCACCACAGCCTGCTGCCTAGATTACTATAAAAGTCTCAAACCAATCCCCTCATCCCTTCTATTTGTATGTAGCAGAGCAATCAGTGTGACTCAGTTAAACTGTAAGACAGATCATAGAGATCTTCTCCTTAACTATCTACTGGCTTCCCATTTCACTCAGAGTAAAAGCCAGAACCCTTAAAAGGCCCATAACTCAGATATGTGTTACTTCAGTACTGTCATCCCTAAACCTCTTTCCCTTGCTCAGTGTCACTCAAGCCACACTTAGCCTCCTTGTTCTTCTTCAAACACACCAGCCATGCTCCCCACAGGGAACTTTTACACCAGGCTCCCTCTACCTATACTACTACTCTCTCAGATATCAATAAAAGTTAATTTCCTCAACACCTTCCTATCATTACTTAAACGTTACCCGCTCAAGAAGTCAGTCCCCCAACACCACTTATCCTACTTTCCTTAAACTTGAATTTTCTCCTAAGACTTTTCTTCTAACACAGTGTATGTTTTACCCATTTTTTATTGTATTTATTACTCATATTCAAGAAACTGTAAGTAAGCTCCACAAGGACAGGGATTCATGATCTAGAGAACCCTAGATAGCCTACTTGCTTGCTCCACGTGGATGTATCTAATAAACATTTCAAATTTAACATACCTAAAACTAAATGTCTAATATTTTCCCCAAAATCTGCTCTAACCATTTCATCTGGCTACTGTCATCATTCACTCATATTCCAGGGTCCTAAATGCTCTGCTTCCAACTCTTGCTTACGGTCTATTTTCAACACACCAGCCAGAATGAGCTTTGTACAACATAAATACATACAACAACACACAATCAGAAGCAAGATCTGCTCTAAACCCTCAAGTGGTTCTCCATGTCACTTAGTAAAAGCTAATGTTCTTACAGTAGCCCATCTCCTTGCTGGCCTCTGATACACTCTTCCCCAGAATATTTGCTCTGCTAACTCTCATTCCTTCAAATCTTTATTCAAGTGTCACAATCAATGATTTCTTTCTTGATTATCCAATTTAAATCATGTCCCCCACTCCCTCTGCCCCAATCTCCCTTTCTTCCAACCATCCATTGGCCCTTAACACCCATACTATAAAATTTACCTTTTAATTAAATTTATTGTTTCATAGCTCTCTCCATCTTCCAGAACTGCACTGTCAATATGGCAGCCACCGGCCACATGTGCCTATTTAAATTTAAATTAATTTAAATTAAGTTAAATTACACTTTTCTATATTAATAGCACATAGAGTAGAATGTGGAGGAGAAAACAAAATTACCAGAGACAGAGAAGGACATTAAATAATCATAAAGAATCAGTGCACCAACAAGACATAGCAACCCTAAATGTGTATGCACCAAACAAAAGAGCCACTTAATAAGTGAAGCAGAAGCTAATGGAACTGAAATGAGAAATGGACAGATCCACAATTATGTGGATTTCACAGGAGCAGAATACATTACTTTCAAGTGACCACCAAATATGTACCAAGAAAGACCATATCCTAGGTCTTAAAACAAACCCCAGCAAATTTAAAAGAACTGAAATCATACAAAGTATATTCTCTGACCACAATGGAATCAAACTAGAAATCAATTAACAGTGATAACCGATAAATCTCTCAACACTTGGAACTTAAGCAATATACCAAATAACCTATGAGTCAAAGAGAAAGTTTCAAGAAAAATTTAAAAATACACTGAAACGAATGAAAATGAAAATATACCATATCAAAATGTGTAGGACACAGCTAAAGCAGCAATTCCAGAAATGTATTGCAAATTTATAACTAAATACATACAAATCACAAAAGAGGAAAAGTCTCAAATCAATAATCTAACCCCCCACCACAATTACCTAGAAAAAGAAGAGCAAAACAAATACAAAGCTAGCAGAAGGGAATAAATAAAAATAAGAGCAGAAATGAATAAGAGAACTCAGAAATACACCAACATAAACTGGCTTTTGACAAAGGTGCAAAAGCAATTTAATGGAGAAAAGATAGTCTTTTCAACAAATAAATCTGTAGCAAATGGGCATCCACAGACTAAACAAATAAACCTTGACCTCAGTTTCACATTTGATGAAACATTAACTCAGAATGGATCAAGAACTTAACCCATAAAACTATAAACGTCTGGGCACCTGGGTGGCTCAGTGGGTTAAAGCCTCTGCCTTCGGCTCAGGTCATGATCTCAGGGTCCTGGGATGGAGGCCTGCATTGGGCTCTCTGCTCAGCAGGGAGCCTGCTTCCTCCTCTCTCTCTGCCTGTCTCTCTGCCTACTTATGATCTCTCTCTCTGTCAAATAAATAAATAAAATCTTAAAAAAAAAAAAACTATAAACATTTAGGAAAAAGAAAAAAAGAAAAAAAAAGGAGAAAATATTCAGGACCTAGAGCTAAACAAAACACCAAAAGTATGATCCATAAAAGGAAAAAGAGATAAACTGTACCTCATCAAAATTAAAAACTTTTGCTCTGTGAAAAACCTCGTTAAGATGAAAACACAGGCACCTGGATGGCTCAGTGGGTTAAAGACTCTGCCTTCAGCTCAGGTCATGATCTCAGGGTCCTGGGATCGAGACCTGAATTTGGGCTCTCTGCTCAGTGGGGAGCCTGCTTCCTCCTCACTCTCTGCCTGCCTCTCTGGCTTATGATCTCTCTCTCTCTCTCTGTCAAATAAATAAAATCTTTAAACAAAAAAACAAACAAACAAAAAAAGATGAAAACACAACTTACAGATTAGAAGAAATATCTGCATACCATATATCCAACAAAGGACTCATATCTGAAATATATACAAAACTTTCCAAAACTCCACAGTAAAAACCAAACCAATTAGAAAACGAGCAAAAAGCATTAACATCAAAAGGATATATGAATGGTAAATAGGCAGATAAAAGATGTTCAACATCATTACGCATTAAATAAATGCAAAATTAAAGCTACATACAATGAGATATTACTTACACGTCTATCAAATTGGCTAACATAAAAACTAATGACAACACAAAATACTGGCAATACGGAGAAAATGGATGGCTCATACACTCTGCTGGGAATGTAAAATAGTATAGGTACTTTGGAAAATAGTTCAGAGGTTTCTTAAAAAGCTAAACACGCAACATCATACAATTCAGCAACTGCATTTCTTGGCATTTATCTAAGAGAAATCAAATATTAAGTTCACGCAAAAACCTGTATACAAGGTTTATAGCAGCTTTATTCATTATAACCAAAACGAGAAAACAATTCAGATATCCTTCAACGGGTGAACCATTAAACAAATTATGATACTTCCATTCCATTCCATGAAATACTAGTTAGCAATAAAAAGGAATAAAGTAATGATACACAAAAACAATCTGGATGAAACTTCAGAGTTATGCTGACTGGAAAAAAAACAATCCCAAAAGGCTATATATTGAATGATCCCACTAACATTTTAAAGAAAAAGAGAACAGATTAATGACAGCCAAGAGTTAAGGTAGGGATGGGATAGGAGGGCAAGTGGGTGTGGCTTACAGAGGTAAGCTGGGGAATTCTTGTAGTGATGGAAATGTTCTATATTAATGACAATATCCTGGCTGTGATACCATAGTACAGTTGTACAAAGATGTTTCATAGGGGGAACTGGTTAAAGAGCACAGGAGATTTCTCTATCATTTGTTAGAACCACATGTGATTTTATAATCCCAAAATAGAAAGTTTAATTCTGAAAGAAAGCATGTTAAATTAAAAATTCATGGGCGCCTGGGTGGCTCAGTGGGTTAAAGCCTCTGCCTTCGGCTCAGGTCATGATCTCAGGGTCCTGGGATCGAGGCCCATATAGGGCTCTCTGCTCAGCGGGGAGCCTGCTTCCTCCTCCTTCTATGCCTGCCTTGCTGCCTACTTGGATCTCTCTCTCTGTCAAATAAATAAATAAAATATTAAAAAAAAATTTCATGTCATCAGTCATACTACTCACATTTCAAATGCTCAATTACTACATGTGGTTAATGATCACACTGGAGAGCAGAAACAGTAAGCTTTTCTATCAGTGCAGAAAGTTCTATTGGCGAGCCCTGTTCAGGAATGTAAGTTCCATGGAGCAAGTTAATATCCCATCTTAGGCAACTAAGAAACTATATAAGCAAAAAAGTACAAAGAGGATGTCATAAAGAAAAAAAGTACAAACACCTCTAGCCACATTTAAATGTAAAAGACCTATGTATCAGAAACAAAATTAGGAAAAAATATTGTAAAACATACAACTGTTTTCAATTTTTCTCCTTCCATTCTTTCATACAGTTTTGCCTCCACCATTTCCACGACTACCCTAAAATTGCTCTTATCTACCAAACAGTGCACAAGGGTTCCTTTTTCTCCAAATCCTCATCAACACTTATTATTCTTCTGATTTCAGCAATTCTGACAGGTATAAAGTGATATCTCACTGTGATTTTAATTTGCATTTCCCCAATCATAAGTGATGTTGAGTATCTTTTCCTCTGTCTGTTGCCTATCTGTATGTTTTCTTTAGAAAAATGTCTATTTAAGTCCTTTGCCTATTTTTAATCGGATCATTTGTTTTTTGGGTCCTGAGTTATTTGGAGGTTCCTCAAAATATTAACAGAATTACCATATGATCCAGTAACACCACTACTGGGTATTTACCAAAGAAAATGAAAACACTGATTCAAAAAGATACATGAACCCCTGTGTTTATTGAAGCATTATTTACAAAAGCCAAGACATAAGGAAAGGATGCCTGGATGGCTTAGCTCATTATGTGTCCAACTCTTTATCTCAGCTCAGGTCTTGATGTCAGGGTCATGAATTCAAGCCCCCTTCCCCAAGTATCCATCAACAGATGATTAAAGATGTGGGATGTGTGCATACACACATACACAGTGGAATAATCCTCAGCCATAAAAAAGAATTAAATCTTGCCACTTCAACAACAACATGGATGGGCCTAGAAGATACAATGCTAACTGAAATAGCCAGTCAGAGAAAGACAACTATCATATGATTTCACTCATACGTGAATTTAAGAAACAAAACAAATGAACCAAGGGAGGTAAAAAAGCCAGACTCTTAAATACAGAGAACAAAATGCTGGTTGCCAGAGGGAAGGTAAGTCAGAGGATGGGTGAAATAAAGGGGATTAAGAATATACTTATATTGATGAGCAATGAGAAATATATAGATTTACTCAATCATTAGATTGTACACCTGAAACTAATATAACACTGTATGTTAATTATACTTGAATAAAAAGGGAAAAAAATAGTTTTAGAGATCTTAAGCATCCAAAAGGTTCTGGTACCTTCTCCCATATACATTTCAAAGTACAAGCCAATCTAAACTAAAATAAATGAAAAAGAAGCCCAGAGAGGCTCTGATTTTCCCTGATTGGACTTATGTCATTTTTTTAATGTCAGATATTAAGCTGTTTTCCAAAAAAAACTAAAATTGCTCTTATCTAAATCACCATTGATATACATGTCAATGATAAAAATTCACCAAGAAGATGTAACAATTCTACAATTCTAAGTTTGAATTCAACTTGTAAAACCACTCTATTAGAAAAAGGAGCACCCCCAACAAAACAGAAAAAAAGAAGGGATAAACGGTAAAGACAGAGAATATTAATAAATAACTTGGCTTAATATCTATATAACATTGGACCAAATAACCACTGAATACACTTTATTTTCAAGAACACATGGGATTATATTAGAAATTAGTGACTACAATATAGCTAGAAAACAGTTGTTTGAAAATAAACTCCCATACTTGAGTCAAAGAAGAATTCCACAATGTTACTGAAATGCTAACATCAATTTAAGATAATAGTTAAAGGGTGCCTGGGTGGCTCAGTGGGTTAAGCAACCAACTCTTGATTTCGGCTCAGGTCATGATTTCAGGGATGTGAGATTGAGCGCCTGGGTCCACCTCTGCACTCAGCTCAGAATCTGCTTGTTTATCCCTCTCCCTCCCTCATTGTCCCTCTCCCTCTGTCTCTGTCCTTCTCCCTTCTCCACCGCCCCACAATAAGTAAATAAGTAGGGGTGCCTGGGTGGCTCAGTAGATTAAAGCCTCTGCCTTCAGCTCAGGTCATGATCTCAGGTATCTGGGATCGAGACCCACATCGGGGCTCTCTACTCAGCAGGGAGCCTGCTTCCCTCTTTGTCTCTGTCTGCTTCTCTGCCTACCTGTGATCTATCTCTCTGTCAAATAAATAAATAAAATCTTTTTTAAAAAAGTAAATAAGTAAATAAGTAAAATAAGTAAATAAATAAGTAAAATCTTATTTAAAAATAAAAATAATTAAATATTATTAGAAAATATTTTAACCAAATAAATATATCCAAACTTGCCAGATACAACTAAAGTCATGCACAGAAAAAGATGCATACAAATGCGGGTGCCTGGGTGACTCAGTTGGTTATGTCTGCCTTCAGCTCAGGTCATGATCTCAGGGTCCTGGGATCAAGTCCCAGCACTAGGCTCCCTGCTCAGCAGGGTCTCTGAATCTCCATCTCTCTTCCCCTCCCCCCTGCTCATATTCTCTCTCAAATAAATAATTAAAATAGTTATTTAAAAAAGATGCATACAAATGCATATAATAGAGAAAAAGAAAGGCTGAAATATCAATGTTTAAACATGCAGTAAGCAATTTGGGGGGAAAAAAAAAACAGTAAACCAATCCCAAAGAAACTAGAAAGGAAATAGCAAACAGTAAATACAAAATAGAAAACAAATAGACAATAAATGGGATTGACAACATCAAAACACAGTTCTTTGAAATCTAAACTAGTTTTAAAAACAAAACAAAACACTATTAAGGATAATGAATCTCGGGGCGCCTGGGTGGCTCAGTTGGTTAAGCGGCTGCCTTCAGCTCAGGTCATGATCCCGGAGACCCGGGATCAAGCCCCACATCAGGCTCCCTGCTCAGCAGGAAGCCTGCTTCTCCCTCTCTCATTCCCCCTGCTTATGTTCCCTCTCTCGCTGTGTTTCTCTCTGTCAAATAAATAAATAAAATCTTAAAAAAAAAAAAAGAATAACAAATCTCTGGCAAGAGTGACCAAAAGAGAAAGAAGGTACAAATTACCAATATCAGCGGCACCTGGGTGGCTCAGTTGGTTAAGCAACTGCCTTCGGCTTAGGTCATGATCCCGGAGACCCGAGATCAAGCCCCACATTGGGCTCCCCGCTTCACAGGAAGCCTGCTTCTCCCTCTCTCACTCCCCCTCCTTGTGTTCCCTCTCTCGCTATGTTTCTCTCTGTCAAATAAATAAATAAAATCTTCAACCAAAAAAAAAAAAAAATTACCAATATCAGAAATGAAAAAGGGGACATCATTACCAAGTTCACAGACATATTTTAAAGAGATATCATAAATAATTTTATGCCAATTTTAAGCTTTAAATGGAACACATTTTTTGAAATAACAAGATCTGACAGTCCTGTATTTATTAAAGAAATGGATCTATAACTTAAAACCTTTCCACAAAGAAAGCCCAAGGGTCTACGTGGCTTCATAAGTACATTCCACTAAATGATCTGGAATACCAATCTACACAAACTTTTTTTTTTAATTTTTTAAGATTTTATTTCTTTATTTGACAGAGAGAGAGATCACAGGCAGGCAGAGAGAGAGAGGGAAACAGACTCCCTGCTGAGCAAAAAGCCCGATGTGGGGCTCAATCCCCAGAACCTGAATCATGACCTGAGCCAAAGGCAGAGGTTTAACCCACTGAGCAACCCAAGGGTCCCACACAAACTCTTCTAGAGACAAAGAGAAAATATTTCCCAACTCATTTTACGAGATCAAACTAACCTTGATAGCAAAACCTTACAAAAATATTAAAAGAAAAAAATTCTAGGCCTATTTCACTCATGAAAATAGATGCAAAACTCCTAAGCAAAATATTACAGTGGTAATACATAAATTTTGAATGTTATATAAAATATAAAAATATCAGTTATTTATAAAAATAATGTATCACAACTAACCTGAATTTATTTTTAGATTATAAAATTATTTTACTATTTGGAAAATTAATCAATGCAATATCTGGCATTACCAAAATAAAGCAGAAAAATCATATAATTCACTCAATATACACAGAAAAACTATTTGAAAAAAGTCAACATCCACTCATGATAAAAACTCTTACACACTGGGTGCCTGGATGGCTCAGTCATTAAGCATCTGCCTTTGGCTCAGGTCACGATCCCAGGGTCCTGGGATCAAGCCCTGCGTCGGGCTCCCTCCTTGGCAAGAAATCTGCTTTTCCCTCTCCCACTCCCCGCCTATGTTCCTGCTCTCGCTGTCAAATAAATAAATAAAATCTTTAAAAAAAAAAAAAAAAAACTACACAGACTAGAAATGGAAGGGAATAAAGGCATTTATAAAAGATACATACCCCTCATACATAATTATGAAATGCTAAAAGTTTACCCTCTGTAATCAGAAATAAGATGACTGCTATCACCATTTCTATTCTATAGTACTACATTGTACCAAAGTCGTAAGAATTGGAAAAAAAAAAAAAAAAAGAAATAGAACTATCATTATTCACACGCAATACAACTGAGCACATGTAAAATCCAAAGAATCTACAGACTATCTTTTGGATTACCCAGATAACTAATTAAGCAAAAATGCTAAACTATATTTCCCAACACCAACAATTAGAAAATAAAAATTGAATTTAATGGTCTATGACCTATCAGCAGCATTTACAAAGCTGATAAATCCCTCCCTCCAAGAGCATCGTTTAAGGACATTATCTTAAGAACAGGGCCACTCGGGCGCCTGGATGGCTCAGCCATTAAGCGTCTGTCTTTGGGACCTGAGCCCCGAATAGAGCTCCTTGCTCAGCGGGAAGCCTACTTCTCTCTCCCACTCCTCCTGCCTGTGTTCCCTCTCTCACTGTGCCTCTCTCTGTCAAATAAATAAATAAAATCTTAAAAAAAAAAAAAAAAAAGAGGGGCGCCTGGGTGGCTCAGTTGGTTAAGCGACTGCCTTTGGCTCAGGTCATGATCCCGGAGACAGGGGATCGAGCCCCACATTGGGCTCCCTGCTCGGCGGGAAAGCCTGCTTCTCCCTCTCTCACTCCCCCTGCTTGTGTTCCCTCTCTAGCTGTGCTTCTCGCTGTCAAATAAATAAAATCTTAAAAAAAAAAAAAAAGAAAGAAAGAAAGAAAGAAAGAACAGGGTCACTATCAGTATTTTCTCATCACTCAACTTGGAAAAAATGACCTTCTCCAGGGCTTAGCCCTAAGGTTTTCTTCTTTTCCCTGATTTACCCACTTTTTTGGTTTTAAACGCTAACAAAATGCTAATAATTTACATCTCCAAGCTGCACCTCTTATCTGACCCCAGACACACATCAAACTACCCACTAAATATCTCCACTTTGTATATCATAGACATCTCAAACCAGACATGTCTTAAAGTGATCACAATCTTCCACTGCAGATCTGTTCTATCTACAATCCTCCAGACTCAGCGAATAGCAATTTCTAGTTGCTGAGGCCAAAAATTAAGAGTCACTTCTTCCTCCTCCTTTCTTCACACTTCATCTGATCATTCAGCAAATCTTGCCAGTTTTAAATTCAAAATATATTCAAGTCACATGATAACTCTTACATTTAACCTTCTAAGGCCAGACTGATATCCAAAAATGGCTGCACCATTTTCAATTTCTACCAGCAATGTATGGGGGGGGGGGGGTTCCCATTTCTCTATATCCTCATCAACACCTGTTATGATCTACCTTTTTGATTATGGCCATCCTAGCAGTATTTCATTATACCTTTTGGTTGAGTTTTTTTCCCTCATTGTAGTTTTGACTTGCATTTCCCTAATGACTAATGTTGTTGACCATCATTACATGTGCTTAGTAGCATTTGTATGTCTTATCTAAAGAAATGTCTATTCAGATCCTTTGCCCATTTTTAAAGGTAAGGGTTATTTGTCCATATTATTCAAGTGTTAAGAGTTCTTTATGCAGGGCAGCTGGGTGGCTCAGTTGGTTAAGCGACTGCCTTCAGCTCAGGTCATGATCCTGGAGACCCAGGATCGAGTCCCACATCAGGCTCCCTGCTCAGCAGGAAACCTGCTTCTCCCTGTCTCACTCCCCCTGCTTGTGTTCCCTCTCTGGCTGTGTTTCTCTCTATCAAATAAATAAAATCTTAAAAAAAAAAAAAAAAAAAAAAAAAAAAAAAAAAAAAAAAAAAAACTCCTCAAACTTAACAACCAAAAAAAATGAGGATCATATCAAAAAATGGGCAGAAGACATAAACAGACACTTCTCCATATAAGACATATAAATGGCTAGCAGACACATGAAAAAATGTTCATCATCATTAGCCACCAGGGAAATTTAAATCAAAACCACATTGAGATACCACCTTACACCAGTTAGAATGGCCAAAATTAATAGGACAGGAAACAACAAATATTGAAGAGGCTACGCAGAAAGGGGAACCCTCTTACACTGTTGGTGGGAATGCAAGTTGGTGCAGCTACTTTGGAAAACAATGTGGAGATTTCTTAAAAAAATTAAAAATAGTGGGGCACCTGGGTGGCTCAGTTGGTTAAGCGACTGCCTTCGGCTCAGGTCATGATCCCGGAGACCCGGGATCGAGCCCCACATCGGGCTCCCTGCTCGGCGGGAAGCCTGCTTCTCCCTCTCTCACTCCCCCTGCTTGTGTTCCCTCTCTAGCTGTGTTTCTCTCTGTCAAATAAATAAATAAAATCTTTAAAAAAAAAAATTAAAAATAGAGGGGCGCCTGGGTGGCTCAGTTGGTTGAGCAACTGCTTTCGGCTCAACCAGAGACCCGGGATCGAGTCCCGCATCGGGCTCCCTGCTCAGCAGGAAGCCTGCTTCTCCCTCTTTCAGTCCCTCTGCTTGTGTTTCCTCTCTGGCTGTGTTTCTCTCTGTCAAATAAATAAATAGAATCTTTAAAAAAAAAAATTAAAAATAGAGCTACCCTATGACCCTGCAATTGCACTACTGGGTATTTACCCCAAAGATATAGATGTACTGAAAAGAAGAGCCATATGTACCCTAATGTTCATAGCAGCAATGGCCAAAATCACCCAACAGTGGAAAGAGCCAAGGTGCCCTTCAAAAGATGAATGGATAAAGAAGATATGGTCCATATATACAATGGAATATTACACTTTCATCAGAAAGGATGAATACCCAACTTTTGTAGCAACATGGAAGGGAATGGAAGAGATTATGCTGAGTGAAATAAGCCAAAAAGAGAAAGTCAAGTATCATATGGTTTCACTTACTTGTGAAGTATAAGGAGTAAAATGGAGGACAATGGGAGAAGGAAAGGAAATGTGAACTGGGGTAAACCAGAGAAGGAGATGAAGCATGAGAGACTTTGGACTCTGAGAAACAAACTGAGGGTTTTGGAAGGGAAGGGAAGAGGGATGGGTAAGCCTGGAGGTGGGTACTGAGAGCACAAACTGCATGGAGCACTGGGTGTGGGGCATAGACAATGAATCTTGAAACACTGAAAAAATAAATTATTTTTTAAAATACCATTTAGCTAACTACGAATGCTGGAAATTCTATAGGAACAAATGACCCAGTTTCAACATAATAAATGGCATGTGAAAAGGGGGAAAGGGGAAGTGTGACAGATTTAAGGTCAACACTGCAATGTGTGCACCTCATATAGATGCTAATTAAATACACCAAATTTAAGAAGGCTTTTTTTTTTAAAGAAAATCAAGGAATTTGAACATGAGCCAAGTATTATTTGATATTAAAGAACTGTTAGAAATTTTATTAGATGTGATTATAGAACTGCAGTTATGGATTAAAATGTTTATAATCATAAATAAATATTGGAAGTTTTTTTCAGATTAAAAAATATTCAACTGACCATAACTACAAGGGTTTATTGCAACCATTCTCAATTCTATTTCACTGATCTATATATCTACTCTTAGGCCAGTACCACATCATCTCGATTTGTAGTTAAGTTTTAAAATCAGGAAAAGGGGGCACCTGGGTGTTTCAGTCGTTAAGCGTCTGCTTCCGCTGAGGTCATGATCCTGGAGTACCTGAACTGAGCCCTGCATCAAGCCCCACATCCACTGGGCTCCCTGCTTGGCAGGAAGCCCGCTTCTCCCTCTCTCACTCCCCCTGCTTGTGTTCCCTCTCTCGCTGTGTTTCTCTCTGTCAAATAAATTAATAGAATCTTTTTTTTTTTTAATTTTTTTAAATCAGGAAAAGTGGGGGCATCTGGGTGGCTCAGTCGGTTAAATGTCTGCCTTTGGCTCATGCTCCTAGCGTCCTGGGATGGAATCCCACATTGAGCTCCCTGTTCAGCAGGAATCCTCTCCCTCTGTCTGCCACTCCCCCTGCTTTTATACTCTGTCCCTCTGTCTCTCTCTCTGACAAATACATAAAATCTTTAAAAAAGTAAAATAAAATCAGGAAAAGTGAGTCTTTGAACTTTGTTCTTCTTTTCCAAGACTTTTGACTATTCTGGGACCCTTAGATTTACATGCAAAATTTAGAAATAGTTTACCAATTTCTGCAAAGAAGCCAGATGGAAATTTACAGGGACTCTGTTGAATCAGCAGACCCTAAGTCAAAGGTTTGATTTAAAGCCTCCAATACCTCTGCATTTCATATAGACTAAAAGCCCAAGTTCTTAAAATGGCGAATTAAGATACTAAATACTCTGGTTCCCTAAAAACTCTTTCAAATAATTCCTTGCTACTCTCCTTCTTGCTCGTTCTTAAATTTTCCCAGTACTCGGGGCGCCTGAGTGGCTCAACTGGTTAAGTGACTGCCTTCAGCTCAGGTCATGATCCTGGAGACCAGGGATCGAGCCCCACATCGGGCTCCCTGCTCAGCGGGAAGCCTGCTTCTCCCTCTCTCACTCTTCCTGCTTGTGTTCCCTTTCTCGCTGTGTTTCTCTCTGTCAAATAAATAAATAAGATCTCTAAAAAAAAAAAAAAAAATTTCCCAGTACTCTCCTGTTTCACTGTCCTTATACTTAATTCATAGCCTGAAATGCACTCCCCCCAGATATCTACCTGACTCAGTCCTTAAAAGAATTTACTTATGGCAGCTTTGCAGCAAGGTTTCCCCTAACCATCTTATGCAAAACCACACACACACATGTTCTCTCCATTTCCCTTTCATTAATTTTGCCTTCAAAGAAATTACCATTCTATAATTTCAATTTTTTTTTAAAGATTTTACCCATTTATCTGACAAAGAGAGAGAGATCACAAATAGGCAGAGAGGCAGGCAGAGAGAGAGGAGGAAGTAGGCTCCCTGCACAGCAGAGAGCCCGATGCAGGCCTCGATCCCAGGACCCTAAGATTATGACATGAGCCAAAAGCAGAGGCTTTAACCCACTGAGCCATCCAGGCGCCCTCAATGTTTATTATATTTAATGCTTATATATACCCTGACACTAGAAAGTAAACTCTTTGAAGACAAAGGTTTTTGGCAATTCTGTTCACTCCTGCAATGCACTGCCATCACTAAACTAAGTAAGTACCAAATTTATATACCAATACCAAAACAATGTCTAGCATATAGTAAGCACTCTTTTCTGCTACATAAATAAATGATTAAGGTAAGGAAAAGAAATAAGAACAGGAAAACAATAGGTATAGAATTCTAAAAAGAAATTGTAATACTTAATAAAAATTTAATAGAAGTTTAACTCCATTAATAAAGTAAAATTAAAAGAATATTACTGGGGTGCCTGGGTGGCTCAGTCAAACGTCTGACTCTTGATCTGAGCCCAGGTCTTGATCTGAGGGTCCTGAGTTCAAGCCCCACATTAGGCTCCACGCCCATCCTCTCTCTCCCTCTTTTTAAAGAGAGAGAATATTACTATTATGTTGAATATTATTGTTATGTTGCCTAATAGATAAAAAATAATTTTTAAATTTTTTAAAATAATAATAGCCAATGTTGGCAAGGCTATAGTGAAATACACTCTCAAACAATGTAATGACAATAAACTAGTATAACCTTTCTAGAAAGCAAACTGGCACTGTGTATCAGGAAATCTTAAATTACAGTTGACTTTTGAACAATACTGGGGCAGGTGATAAGAACCCCGACCACCTAGTCAAAAATCCATGGATAACTTTTGACTTAACTCTTAATAGCCTATTGTTGACTAAAAACCTTACTGAGAATTTAGACATAAAGTCAATTAACACAAATTTTATAAATGTATTATATATTGTTTTGTTACAATAAAGTAAGCTAGAGAAAAGAAAATGTTATTAAGAAAAATAGGGGCACCTGGGTGGCTCAGTTGGTTCAATGACTGCCTTTGGCTCAGGTCATGATCCCGGAGACCTGGGATCGAGCCCCACCTTGGGTTCCCTGCTCGGTGGGAAGCCTGCTTCCCCTCTCTCACTCCCTCTGCTTGTGTTCCCTCTCTCACTGTGTTTCTCTCTGTCAAATAAATAAATAAAATATTTTTTAAAAAATAAATAAATAAATAAAAGAAAAATATAAAGAGGAGAAAATACATTTACAATACTATACTATAAGAAATCTCATGTGAGTGGATCTGGGCAGTTTAAATCTGCGTTGTTCAAGGGTCAACTGTACTTACATTCTTTGATCCAACAATTCCACTTTTAAAAATTCGTCACAGAAAATAATCAGATTTACATGTTTAAATAGATATTTATATAGAAATATTCAAACTACAGTAATTTTTTACAAAGAAAAAGTAAAAACCAACAAGTAATGAGAAAGAAATGATAAAATATATTTCTGGTGATAGTATCATTTACTAAATACTTAACGTATGCCAGCTAGAATGTTAAGATCATGATTTAAAATGATAAGTAACATTATGCCTATTTTGCAAATAAGAAAATTAAAGACTAGAAATGGTAAGTATCAAGCATAAGGCTCTTAACTAGCAAAACTGGGATCAAACCCAGATTTATCAGACTCCACTAAGCACAATATCCCTTTAAGATTCCTAAAATAGAATTTTATATAGTCATCTAAGACTATGTTTTGGATAATATTTGAGAGGGTTTTTTTTTTTTTAAAACAATGTTAGAAAAGAAAGCAAGACACAAAACTAAATATAATTGATACAGACACCCAAATTGCACTGGATTGGACTGTAATATTAGATTGGAAAAGAAATCCCTGGATTAAAAAAAGGAAAAAAAAAAAGGAGGGGCGCCTAGGTGGCTCAGTTGGTTAAGCGACTGCCTTCAGCTCAGGTCAAGTTCCGGAATCGATTCCCACATCAGGCTCCCTGCTCAGCAGGAAGCCTGCTTCTCCCTCTCTCACTCCCCCTGCTTGTGTTCCCTCTCTGGCTGTATTTCTCTCTGTCAAATAAATAATAAAATCTTTAAAAAAAAAAAAAAAAAAAAAGGAAATCCCTGGATAATGGAATTACAAGTAACTTTATTTTTAGCATACTACTCTTTTTATATACTACTTTTACATTTTCCAAATGATCTATAATGTCTACATACTTTAATAATCAGGGGGGAAAAAATGACTATCATCAAAGCTGACTCTTTGATATCCCCTATACTTCCCCCAGCTGGCAAACCATTCATCCCTTCCACCTCTTTTTCCATTGTGTTCATTTACAAGGAAAAAGATCTAAACTTGTAGGCAGCTTAAGCATCCAACCAATATTTAGTATAGTGAGGAATATAAAAACCTAAACAATGAATCTTGGAACACTGAAAAAATAAAATTTAAAGTAAAAAAAAACCAAACATACACATCTCTATAAAAACATCCAAGTACCAGTTTTACTTTATGTATCCAGATTATTTCAATCCCATTTATTAACCTGAGTAACATTCAACTCTTTTATCAACAGATCCAATGCATCTTCCCTTTTACCGTAAAAAAAGCCTTATTAATAACTAGTTTAGACAAGGTTATGTAGCTTCTTCACATACATACCTGACCTAGACAGTGTATTCTAAAAGGATATGGGAAATAAGGATGGGTAAGTAAGGTTTGATATATTATGGAGAAATGTGAAACAGGCTTAAATGAAGAACCTATAAACAAATAATATGAATTTTTATTAATGAGACCATGAATACTTAAATTTCATATACACATTTCAAAGCTCTTCAATCTCTATTATTTAATATTTTTATAGTTTTTTTTTAAGATTTTATTTATTTATCTTGACAGAGAGAGAGATCACAAGTAGGCAGAGAGGCAGGCAGAGAAAGAGGGGGAAACAGGCTCCCTGCTGAGCAGAGAGCCCGATATAAGACTTGATCCCAGGACTCTGAGATCATGACCTGAGCTGAAGGCAGAGGCTTCAATCCACTGAGCCACCCAGGAGCCCCTCTATTATTTAATTTTAACCTGACACAGAACCTAACTAATATATACTTGTTCACTGATTATCATCAGCATATTCCAGCATGGTAAAAGAGGGTTTATCAACTTGAATTTTTGGGTTATTTTTAACAGATAAAGATACATGTTCTTTTAAACATTAAAAAAAATTCTGGGTTAACATGAAATTTATAAAAGTAGTAGAGTGAAAATGAACTCTAACAGTACAGCAGTATTGCCATTAAAGTGAATATACCAATAAATACCACTTCAAAAAAAAAATCTTCCGGGGCACCTGGGTGGCTCAGTTGGTTAAGCGACTGCCTTCGGCTCAGGTCATGATCCCGGAGACCTGGGATCGAGTCCCACATTGGGCTCCCTGCTCGGCGGGAAGCCTGCTTCTCCCTCTCTCACTCCCCCTGCTTGTTTTCCCTCTCTGGCTATGTTTCTCTCTGTCAAATAAATAAAATCTTTAAAAAAAAAAAAAAATCTTCCTATTGAAACCTACATCATCAACACACACTAAAACACTAAAAAATTTCCCATGTCATTTTTTTTTAGGATTTTATTTATTTGACAGAAAGTAAGATCACAAGTAGGCAGAGAGAGAGAAGGAAGCAGGCTCCCTGCTGAGCAGAAAGCCTGACGCAGGCCTCAATCCAGGACCTGAGATCATGACCTGAGCCGAAGGCAGAGGCTTTAACCCACTGAGCCACCCAGGCGCCATCCCATGTCATTTTATAAATAAATCTGCTGAACTTATATAAAGACTACTAATTTTAGAGAACTTAGCTTTGCAGAAAAATATCAGAAAACAAATTTCTATAACAAGAAAGATATCCTATTTAACATACACAATATCAACCATCTAGAAAGAGGCCTAAGAAAATTGAAACTAACAATCAAATTTATTAGTAATACTTTAGTTCCTTAAAACCATCAAAAAAGAAAGAAAAACAGTAAGTATCACTCTGTAAGGAGTGAAATACATGAAAGTCACAGACTCAAAACATTATAGCATCCCAAACAAGATCAAAAAACATCTCTTTCAGAAACAAGTGCTACCCAAACCAATCCATCTTTACTGGGGATTAAGTTACATACAAAATGATTTTAAGTGTACCACTATGATAAGGGTAAGATAAATACTACATCTCACAAAGTACCAAAGAGTGTGTCACTAACAAAAAAAACAAAACAAAACAAACAAATAAAAACAGCATTTGTACAAAACGTAATCAAATTAAGGTAGCCAATAATCTTAAAATGTATCTATCTGACATAAGAACAATTATAATTCATCATTGAAAACATCCTAAATATCAATGGATAAGAGTACAGCTAAATACATTATGGTAAAAATCACCCTTTGGAATGCTAGGCAACTATTAAACAGTTTAAGATAAAATGAAGAAATCAAATGTGTGTAGAAACCAGAAAGACCTCTGAAACATACTCTTAAGTGAAAAAGCCAGTTGCTAAATAATATAAAGCTTCTGGCCAAAGAACCCAGAAGATGTAATTCTCTAGAATTCTTCAATACTTTCTATAATCCTTCATTACATACTGTCAGTACTAATCTTGCCTGGTTATTTTAGAGCCTCACACTGTTTGTTTTACGAACATATGTTCATCTATTTTCCCCATTAGCCATGTTCCTTGATAACTCATACTCCAATCTGACAGTTAGCTATAGTCCCATACACAAATAGGTGCACAAATAATATTTGCAGATGGGGAATATATAAAATACGAAGAAGCATTTTAAAAGCAGAGAAACTGGGGCGCCTGGGTGGCTCAGCTGCTTAAGTGACTGCCTTCGGCTCGGGTCATGATCCCAGAGTCCTGGGATCGAGCCCCGCATCAGGCTCCCTGCTCGGCGGGAAGCCTGCTTCTCCCTCTCTCACTCCCCCTGCTTGTGTTCCCTCTCTCGCTGTGTTTCTGTCAAATAAAATCTTTAAAAATAAATAAATAAAAAATAAAAGCAGAGAAACTAAAACATTAAATGGGAAACACTAAAGGGGAAAAGCAGGACTACAGTACAGTTGTTTTAACACAACCACAAGCTCTTTGAGAAATTCTAGTAACAAAATTTGTGATTAGGGTTTCCTTCTGAGAGATTTTTTTAAATCACTCAAATAAAAATGCTGGAGAACCTATGTATAAAAAATTCATACTCTATGACTTTAAAAATACTTACCATCTGTCTGACATCAATGCTAAGAAAGTGCTTATTAAGGCCACAGTTGATAGCTGCAAACTCTACAGCTCTTCCTGTTATCCAACACGTCTTCTTACTACAAAACAATATGTATATATATATATATATAAATAAAATACATTTTATATATACAATAAAGATAAATTTCATCAAACTATAACCTTAAATGAAACCAAAGTTCAAAACATATGATATTTATAAGTACATGATATTCCACACAGAAAGCCACAAAAGTTTCAAAAAATAAATAAATAGGGCGCCTGGGTGGCTCCGTTGGTTAAGCGACTGCCTTCGGCTCAGGTCATGATCCCGGAGACCAGGGATCAAGTCCCACATCGGGCTCCCTGCTCGGCAGGAAGCCTGCTTCTCCCTCTCTCACTCCCCCTGCTTGTGTTCCCTCTCTGGCTGTGTTTCTCTCTGTCAAATAAATTTTTAAAAAAATTTTTTAAAAAAAGGAACAAGAGAATCTTAATATTTATAACAGGGAGCTGAACAAGAATCAGCAATCACCAATGAAGGCTAAAATCATTAGGTGAAACAGGTTGACAGAGATTTACCCGGTGCCAAAGCGCCATCCACAGATGACTCACAGATGCAAAAAGAAAAAGATAACTTTTCAATAAAATGATCTCGTTGTCATCACCTCAGCCTGGTGATGAAACACCCGCATCAGAAACAAACAGCATCAGGTTGATGGGACAACTAAACACTATGTGCACTAAATATAAAATAATATGAATGCACAGCATTACTAAATAAAGTACTCCTCCAAAAATCTTTAACCTGAATCTGAAACACTGGGTCTGCTTCTCCCTCCCCCCTCCCTCTGTCTCTCCCCCTGGCTTGTGCTCTCTCTCGCTCACTCTCCCTCTCTCAAATAATAAAATCTTATAAAAAAAATAAAAATAGGGGTGCCTGGGTGGCTCAGTTGGTTAAGCGACTGCTTTCGGCTCAGGTCATGATCCTAGAGACCCGGGATCAAGCCCCAAATCGGGCTTCCCGCTCAGCGGGAAGCCTGCTTCTCCCTCTCTCAGTCCCTCTGCTTGTGCTCCCTCTCTAGCTGTTTTTCTCTCTGTCAAATAAATAAATAAAATCCTTTAAAATAAATAAATAAATAAATATAAAAATAAATTTCATTTGCCACCATTTACTTTTAAGTGGTGCAAGAAATTTATATGTACATACACAGATTTGTAAAGTAAATATGGCAATGTACTATTCTACTTTTCTATATGCTTGAGTATTTTCCATTTATAAGTCTTTAAAATGAACCATGCTTCAAGTAAACTAGTCTACTCTACAAAGTAAAAAATCCTTTTTTAATCCAAATACCAACACTTAATTTGAAACTTTAATTCAAATATGCCAAGTTTTCATAAAGCATTGTAAAGGTTATATCTGGTTATCTATCCATATGTGTTCTGAAAAGAAAATTCAATCACTCCATAAGTAAAGGGAAGGAAAAAAGTAAAAGAATAAAAATTTTTTTAAAGGTTTAATTTCATATCTTTGAGAGAGATAGAGCACAAGAGTGGGTGAGGGGCAGAGAGAGAAGCAGACTCCCCACTGAGCAGGAAGCCCCCCAGCGACTCTGGGATCATGGAGGCAGACACTTAACGGACTGAGCCACTCAAGTGCCTCTGAAAGAAGAAATCTTAAAGGGTAAAACTGAAGGAGGGGCTCCTGGCTGGCTCAGTCAGTAGACCATATGACTCTTGATCTCAGGGTTGTGAATATAGAACCCAGAAATAAATCCTCACATATACAGTCAAGTAATTTTTATTTATTTAAGAGAGAGACAGAGAGTGAGCAAGCACAAAACAGGGAAGGGGCAAAAGGGGAGGGAAAGGAAAACAGAAAGAATCCCAAGCAGACTCCACACTGAGGTGGAACTCCATCTCATGACCCTGAGATCATGACATAAGCCAAAAACCAAGAGTCAGTCGCTCAACCTACTGCACCATCCAGGCTCCCCTATAGTCAAATAATCTTTTTTTTTTTTAAAGATTTTATTTATTTATTTGACAGAGAGAAAGATCACAAGTAGGCAGAGAGGCAGGCAGAGAGAGGGGAGGAAGCAGACTCCCTGCCAAGCAGAGAGCCTCAATCCCAGGACCCTGCAGGCCTCAATCCCAGGACCCTGAGATCATGACCTGAGCTGAAGGCAGAGGCTTTCACCCACTGAGCCACCCAGGTGCCCCAGTCAAGTAATCTTTGACAAAGATGCGAAGGCTACACAATGGGGAGAGGACAGTCCTTTCAACAAAGGATGCCTAGAAAACTGGATTTACATGCAAAAGAATGAACTTTGACCCTTACCTGACAACATATACAAAATTTAACTCAAAATGGATTAAAGACCTAAACACATAAGACTTGAAACCATAAACCTCTTGGAAGAAAACATGGGAGAAGGCTTCATAACATTGGACTGGTATGACTTCTTGGGTATGGCACCAAAGCACAGGAAACAAAAGCAAGAATAAATAGGACTATATCAAACCTAAAAAATAAAAAACTTCTGCACAGCAAAGGAAAACAATCAACAGAGCAAAAAGGCAATCTACAGAGTAGGAGAAATATTTGCAAACCATATATCTGATAAGGTGTTAATATTCAAAATATATTAAATAACTCTTGCAAGTCAAAAAAAATTTTTCAAAATGGGTAAAGGACTCAAACAGGCATTTCTCTACAGGTGATTGATACACAAATGATATACAAGCATGAGTTATTACCTCACACCTGTTACGATGGCCACTATCAAAAAAAAGTGAGGGAAGCGGGGACAAGTGTCAATAAGGATGGGAAAAAACTGAAACCCTGGTGGGAATGAAAAACATTGCAATGCTGAGTAATATATAGAATTGCTGAATCACTGTACTGTATACCTGAAACTAATTACACACTGAATATTAACTATACTGGAATATAAATTTTAAAAATAAAAATAAATAATATGTGCAGCTGCTATGGAAAACAAATGGAGGTTCCTCCAAAATTAAAAATATATTATGATCCATCAATCCCACTTTTTGGGTATATACCAAAAAGAGATGAAAACAAGACCCCCAGGTGCCCGGGTGGCTCAGTGGTTAGAGCCTCTGCCTTCAGCTCAGGTCATGATTTCAGGGTCCTTTAAAAAAAAGATGACTGGGCTCTACTCCACAGTTTCTCATTTAATAAATAAATAAATAAATAAATAAATAAATAAATAAATAAAATCTTTTTTTTTTTTTTTTAAAGATTTTATTTATTTGACACACAGAGAGATCACAGGTAGGCAGAAGGGCGGGTAGAGAGAGGGGGAAGCAGGCTCCCCACTGAGCAAAGAGCCCAATGCAGGCCTCGATCCCAGGACCCAGGGATCATGACCTGAGCCAAAGGCAGAGGCTTTAACCCACTGAGCCACCCAGGCGCCCAATAAAATCTTTTTTTTTAAAAAAAAAAAAAAAAAGAAAGAAAGAAAACAAAACAAAACAAGACCCCAAAGAAATATTTACACAATCATGTTCATTGCATTATTCACAACAGCCAAAAAGTAGAAGCAACCAAAAATGTCCATGCAATGTAAATGTTCATTAACAGAAAAATGGATAAAGAATAACTGGTGTAGGGGCGCCTGGGTGGCTCAGTTGGTTAAGCGACTGCCTTCAGCTCAGGTCATGATCCCGGAGACCCAGGATCGAGCCCCACATCAGGCTTCCTGCTCGGTGGGAAGCCTGCTTCTCCCTTTCTCACTACCCCTGCTTCTGTTCCCTCTCTGGCTGTGTTTCTCTCTGTCAAATAAATAAAATCTTTAAAAAAAAAAAAAAAAAGAATAACTGGTGTACACACAAACATAGTTGATGGAATATTACGCAGCCTCGAAAAAGGCAGGCAGTCCTGTCAACATGGATAAGCCTTGAGGACATTATACTAAGTGAAATAATCCTGTCACAAAAATACAAATACAGTATCATTCCACTCATAAGTATCTAAAGTACTCAAACTCTTAGAAACAGCCAGTAGTACGGTTGTTGCCAGGGGCTGGAGAAGAGGGAGAAAAGGGGAATTGTTTGATGGGACTAGATTTTCAGTTCTATGAGATTAAAAAGTTCTAGAGATCTACTGTATTAACAGTGCGCATATATATACCAGCAACAAGACAGAAAAAAGAGAAATTAAGGTGTCAATTCTGTTTACAATTGCACCTAAAACAGTAAGATACCTAGGAATAAATCTAACCAAAGAGGCAAAGAATCTGTACCCAACAAACTACAGAGTACTCATGAAAGAAACTGAGGAGGACAAAGAAAAGGAAAAACATTCCATGCTCATGGACTGGAGGAACAAATATTGTGAAAATACCTAAGCTACCTAAAGCAATCTATACATTTAATGCAATCCCTATCAAAATACCATCAACTTTTTTCAAAGAAATGGAACAAATAATCCTAAAATTTATATGGAACCAGAAAAGACAGACGAATGTTGAAAAAGAAAACCAAAGCTGGTAGTATTATAATTCTGAATTTCAAACTCTGTTACAAAGCTGTAATGATCAAGACAGTATGGTACTGGCACAAAAATAGAGACATAGATCAATGAAACAGAATAGAAAGCCCAGAAATGGACCCTCAACTCTGTGGTCAACTAATCTTCGACAAAGCAGGAAAAAAGACAATGTCCAATGGAAAAAAAGAGAGTCTCTTCAACAAATGGTGTTGGGAAAATTGGACAGTCATATGCAAAAGAATGAAACGGGTGGCACCTGGGTGGTCAGGTCGATAAACGTCTGCCTTTGGCTCAGGTCATGATCCCAGAGTCCTAGGATCGAGCCCCACATCCAGCTCCTGCTCAGTGGGAAGCCTGCTTCTCCCTCTCTAACTCCCCTTGCCTGTGTTCCCTCTCTAGCTGTGTTTTTCTCTGCAAATAAATAAATAAAATATTTAAGAAGGAGGAGGAGGAGGAGGAGGAGGAGGAGGAGGAGGAGAATGAAGAAACTGGACCATTTCCTTACACCACACACAAAAGTAGACTCAAAATGGAAGAAGGACCTCGATGTGAGACAGGAATCAATCAAAATCCTTGAGGAGAACATGGGCAGCAACCTCTTTGACCTCAGCCACAGCAACTTCTTCCTAGAAATATCGCCAGAGGCAAGGGAGGCAAGGGCAAAAATGAACTACTGGGACTTCATCAAGATAAAAAGCTTTTGCGGGGCACCTGGGTGGCTCAGTTGGTTGAGCAACTGCCTTCGGCTCAGGTCATGATCCTGGAGACCTGGGATCGAGTCCCACATCGGACTCCCGGCTCGGTGGGAAACCTGCTTCTCCCTCTCTCAGTCCCTCTGCTTGTGTTCCCTCTCTAGCTATGTTTATCTCTGTCAAATAAATAAATAAAATCTTAAAAAAAAAAAAGATAAAAAGCTCTTGCACAGTAAAAGAAACAGTCAACAAAACCAAAAGACAACGGACAGAATGGGAGAAGATATTTGCAAATGACATATCAGACAAAGGGCTAGTATTCAAAATCTATAAAGAATTTATCAAAATCAACACCCAAAGAACAAATAATCCAATCAAGAAATTGGCAGAAGGCGGGGCGCCTGAGTGGCTCAGTTGGTTGGGCGACTGCCTTCGGCTCAGGTCATGATCCCGGAGACCAGAAATCGAGCCCCACATCAAGCTCCCTGCTGGGCGGGAAGCCTGCTTCTCCCTCTCTCACTCCCCCTGCTTGTGTTCCCTCTCTCGTTGTGTTTCTCTCTGTCAAATAAATAAAATCTTTAAAAAAAAAAAAAAAAAAAAAAAAAAAAAAAAAAAAAAAAAAAAAAAAGAAAGAAAAAAGAAATGGGCAGAAGGCATAAACAGACATTTTTGCAAAGAAGACATCCAAATGGCCAATAGACACATGAAAAAGTTCTCAACATCACTTGGCATTAGGGAAATACAAATCAAAACCACATGAGAAACCACCTCACACCAGTCAGAATGGCTAAAATTAACAAGTCAGGAAACGAGATGTTGCTGAGGATGTAGAGAAGGGGGAACCCTCCTACTCTGACCGTAGGAATGCAAGCTGGTGCAGCCACTCTGGAAAACAGTATGGAGGTTCCTCAAAAAGTTGAAAATAGGGGCGCCTAGGTGGCTCAGTTGTTTAAGCGACTGCCTTCGGCTCAGGTCATGATCCCGGAGACCCAGGATGGAGTCCCACATTAGGCTCCCCGCTCCGCGGGAAGTCTGCTTCTCCCTCTCTCACTCCCCCTGCTTGTGTTCCCTCTCTGGCTGTGTTTCTCTCTGTCAAATAAAAAAAAAAAATCTTTAAAAAAAAAGAAAGTTGGGGCGCCTGGGTGGCTCAGTTGGTTAAGCGACTGCCTTCAGCTCAGGTCATGATCCTGGAGACCCAGGATCAAGCCCCACATCGGGCTCCCTGCTCGGCGGGAAGCCTGCTTCTCCCTCTCTCACTCCCTCTGCTTGTGTTCCCTCTCTCGCTGTGTTTCTCTCTGTCAAATAAATAAATAAAATCTTTAAGAAAAAAAAAAAAGTTGAAAAGAGAGCTACCCTATGACCCAGCAACTGCACATAGTGATCCAAAGGGGCACATGCACCCCAATGTTTATAGCAGCAATGTCCACAATAGCCAAACTATGGAAAGAGCCTAGAAGTCCATCCACAGATGAATGGATAAAGAAGATGTGGTATATATGCAATGGAATATTATGCAGCCATCAAAAATTAAAATCTTGCCATTTGCAATGACGTGGATGGAACTAGAGAGTATTATGCTAAGCTAAACGAGTCAATTAGAGGAAGACACTGTCATACGATCTCACTGATATGACGAATTCCAAAAACAAGAGAGAGGATCATAGAGGAAGGGAGGAAAAATGAAACAAGATGAAACCAGAGAGGGAAACAAACCATAAGAGATTCTTAATCTCAGGAAACAAACTGAGGGCTGCTGGAGTAGAGGAGGGCGGGAGGGATAAGGACGCTGGGGGATGGACATTCAGGCGAATATGTGCTATGGTGAGTGCTGTGATTTGTGTGAGGCTGATGAATCACAGACCTGTACCCCTAAAACAAATAATATGTTATCTGTTAGTAGAAAAAAGAAAATGAGAGGCGCCTGGGTGGCTCAGTTGGTTAAGCGACTGCCTTCGGCTCAGGTCATGATCTGGAGACCTGGGATTGAGCCCCACACTGGGCTCCCTGCTAGGCGGGAAGCCTGCTTCATCCCCTCTTTCACTCCCACCGCTTGTGTTCCCTCTCTAGCTGTGTTTCTCTCTGTCAAATAAATAAATAAAATCTTTAAAAAAAAAAAAAGGAAAATGAAAAAAGCAAGGTGATTAAGAGAAGGCATTTAATATCGCTTCTTGCCAATAAGATCGCTAAAGTTGTTAAATACATAATAAAAACAAATGTATTCACAAAAAATGCACATACAGTTAATACTACTGTACTTACTGTTCATCTAAAAATGGTTGATAGTAAATTTTATGGTATATGTTTACCAACTTTTTTAATAAAACTATAAGGGGTTTAACTACAAAGGGAAAAAAATAGGTGAAGGTGATTTAGCAGGGAAAGAAAATGTTCGCTGAAGAGTGTTGGAGTCAGAAATAGAACAGAAAAGAAAATCACAAGTAGAAATCCTGATAAATGAACTACATTAGTTACAATTACAAAATGAATCATCAACTCTGGGTCCTGGGATAGAATAGATCTCCTGGATCTGTATAGCTCCACTGAAAGTATATGCAAAATCCTCTACTATCTACTAGGATGTACGTACACTATATCCAACCCCTACTCAACCACTTCTTTCCCATGAGCCATCTCCTACCCAAAAGCCTCCATCTTCTCCTTTCGGTCTTTAAAAAGTCCATTCTAGGGGCACCTGGGTGGCTTAGTTGGTTAAGCCGCTGCCTTCGGCTCAGGTCATGATCCCAGGGACCCGGGATCGGGTCCCACATCGAGCTCCCTGCTCAACGGGAAGCCTGCTTCTCCCTCTCTCACTCCCCCTGCTTGTGTTCCCTCTCTGGCTGTGTTTCTCTCTGTTAAATAAATAAAATCTTTAAAAAAAAAAAAAAAAAAAGATAGAAATTTGATTTGGGGGGGGCACCTGGCTAACTCAGGCAGTAGACCATGTGACTTGATCTCGGGGTTGTGAGTTCCAGCCCCATTTTGGGTATAGAAACTACCTAAAAATAAAATCTTGAAAGAAAAGAAAGGTAAAGAGGAAAGGGGAAAGGAAAGGTGACAGGAAAGGGTAAATGGAAGGAGAAGGAAAAGGGGAAGGGGATGGACTTCTAGGCTCTTTCCATAGTTTGGCTATTGTGGGCATTGCTGCTATAAACATTGGGGTGCATGTGCCCCTTTGGATCACTACTTTTTTATCTTTGGGGTAAGTACCCAGTAGTGCAGTTGCTGGGTCATAGGGTAGCCCTATTTTCAACTTTTTGAGGGAGGGGAGGGAAGGGGAGGGGAGGAAGTAAGGAAGGAAATAAATTTTGGTTTTCTCAGTGCACCCAGAACTGATAAGCATCAGAATTCTTAATGGAGACTAACCAAACTTCCCTATAGTTGTTTTGTAAAAAAAATAATTTACATTTGTTGTTTCAAATTTCCACTTCCTATTGACATCTTAATCCAAAGCAATCTTCCCACTGCAGACTTTTTTCTGGCTGCCCCTTCTCATCTCCACTGATTCCTTTCCATTTGCTTGCTCCTTCAATGTCACTATTCCCCTGGATTCTGTCCCCAACTTTCTGCTCCACCAGCCTTTTCAAGGCCCTCTAAATCCACGGCTTCAATACCTGGAACTATGATTCCAGCCCAGAATACTCTCCAAAACTCTGATATACCTAACCATGAGTAAGCAGGCTCCCCACTGTGCAGAGAGCCGGATGCGGGCCTCAATCCCAGGACCCTGAGATCATGACCTGAGCCAAAGGCAGAAGCTTAACCCACTGAGCCACCCAGGTGCCCGACTCTACAGCTGTTAAGATCAACTTCTAACTTCAAGAGAAAGCACTCAAGGACTTCTACAATCTCGTCCCTTACGTACCCCGAGCTTCCTCTTCCTCTTTATTCCTCCTCACGTACTCTATTATTTCTGTATCTAATTATTTATTTCCCCACACAAAGTAGGACATTTCACATCTCTGTGCTTCACAAATGTTATGCACAAAAGTCCTGCTACACCATCCCACCCAACCCATATTTCTTGGCTTAAAAACTCTCTTACAGAAGAGTTTTCTGTTATCCCAAAGTCTGACTCGGACACAGATCCGACTGCACCCTAGATATTCCTCTATCTTAGCACCTGTGTATTTACTTGCTTAGACTACTAGTCAATAAGCATCTCCTAGGTAATGTGCTATTTAGCAAACAGAGCTCAATAAGTATTTGTTACATGCCAGCATAAACCAAAAAGCTAAAATCATTCTTTAAAATATCAGACTTCCCAGGGTGCCTGGGTAGTTCAATCAGTTAAGCATCTGCCCTCGGCTCAGGTCATGATCCCAGGGTCCTGGGAGCCTGCTCCACAGGGAGCCTGTTTCTCCCTCTGCCTCTATTTCTCATGAACAAATGAACCGTTAAAAAAAAATTAGACTTTCCACTTTAGTACCTGGAATATTCATGTATATAATAATATTGAGTATCTCTCCTTCACAAATAAAATACCGAAGAAAATAAATCTATAATCAGAAGAATGGTTAAGAATTATAATGAATATTCTTTGTGTCTGCTGAGAACCCCTTCTTCTCCCCTACTCTGCCAGGGGTCTGTTCTCTGTCTATAGACCCCTGGCACATAAAGGAGCACATCACATGACCTAAACTAAACTAAGCATAGCACCTCATTTCCTCAGCTGCAGGAATCAGTCAAAGCATGGACATGTGACCAAATTCTACCTAAAACCTAATAAATATGGCTCTAAATAGATAAGCCTGTGCTGGCAAGAACCAGGTCCCACGTGTGAAACACATCCACAATAGGAGAAATGGCACCAGTATGCACAGATTTTAAGTATAGGAAGGACCTGCCTACCGGCAAGCTCCTACCTTAGCCCTTATGGCCATCTCTATCCAGACAAACTTCTGTTACATGGTTATTAAACCAGTAACTTTTTCCTTGAAGTAGGTTATTTTTAGCTGTATCTCTGCTACTTGCAATCCAGAAAGTCCTAACAGAAAAACTCAATATATAGAAATTTTACGTAAAGATGTGTTTCACTGACACTATAAAAGGACTTACCTAGTATGCCTTTCCTAACTCAGTAAACTTTCATCTGGGGCGCCTGGGTGACTCAGAGGGTTAAGCATATTTTCAGTTCAGATCATGATTCCAGGGTTCTGGGATGGAGTCCCACATCAGGCTCTATGCTCAATGGAGAGTCTACTTTTCCCTCTGCACACACGCTCTCTCCCCTTCCCTCTCACAAAAAAAAAAAAAAAAAAAAAATCTTAAAAAACAGAGAAAACTTTCATCTATCATATATAGTGTCTCCTTCCCTTCCCTATGAGATAAACCCCAAAATAGCTACTTACTTCCCTCCATGCAAATCACATCATTTTTTAAGATCAATTCACCTCTTTCACTAACCCATATCACTACATGGCGAGATGACAGATGAGCAAACTATAACAATGTGATAATATAGAGTTGGCTAGGGAAAAAAAAAAAAACAGAAGAAATGGAACAAACCTGAAACCAAGCCTTGATTTAGATAACAAAAAAAAAAAAAAGAAAGAAAAAAGCTTCCCCATAGAGGTATCATCCTGACTGAGACCTGAAAGAAAAGTATGAAATAACAAAACCAAAGGGGAGGGAAGCAGGGAACCAGAGAACCAGAGAAGGTATTTCAGACAGAGGGAAGCTCCTGAACTCGGGCTTAGATCTAACAAACCTGGCATCTTAAGGAAGAAATGCCAGTAACTGAATATGACTAGCACACTGAAAGCAAAGGGGAAAAGTGAGAGAGGATGAGGAAGAGGTGAGTAAAAACCAGATCATGAGGATCCTGAAAGCCAAATTAAGAAGCTGACTTGATCCTAAAGATAATGAAAAGCCACAATAAAGGTTTTTTAGCAGGGAAGTTACACATTCAGCTGTGTCAGATAGATGACTGTGGCTACAATGAGGGGGGAAAAAAGGACTGGAAGCCAAGCCTGGGAGCAGGGATAACCACTTAGGAGAAGACGGCAGCAATCCAGGTGAGAGATGATGCTAACCCTGAGCAGGATGGTAGCCTTGGGGATAGAGAAAAGGCACAGAGGCAAGAAATATTAAGAAGAAAGAATCCAGCAGGGCTCAGTAATCAATCAGAATATGAAAGCAAAAAGAGAGGACAAGGAATAGCCCATGTTTCTGCTAAGTTATTATTCTCAATACACTATTTACTGAATTCTTACTACTATTTACTGAATTCTTACCATACATGCATTATCTTATTTAACCTTCCCCTAGAAAGAAGACTGAAAATGGTTTGAAAATGGGACACAGAAAGTTGTTAAAGACTACAGTCTGGGATATGCTTAGTACAGATGGTAGCATACAATGGACTCATAAAGAGATGATACATGAGTTCACTTATCAGGAAAAGAGCTTTGTGTTGGAGACAGAGAAATTACCAAAATACAGATGGTAACAGAGAGAAATGTTTTTAAAAGTAAAATATCTCAGGGCACCTGGGTCGCTCAGAGGGTTAAGTCTCTGCCTTCGGCTCAGGTCATGATCTCAGGGTCCTGGGATAGAGCCCTACATCAGGCTCCCTGTTCAATGGAGAGCCTGCTTCCCTCTCTTTCGTGGCCTGCCTCTCAGCCTATTGGTGATCTCTCTCACTCTCTGTTAAATAAAATAAAATCTTTAAAAAAAAAAAAAAAAGCAAAATATCTCTTCTATTCATGCCAATATTTAATACCTACACACCTGAAGTAATTAGGTTGGGACCAATGTTAGCAGGAAAAAAAGAAGAAGATTCGGTGAAGCTGTTACTAAAGGGAGGGAAGAAGGAGATCAGCATAGTAGTGTGTATTGAAACTATATCAAAGGTTCAAAGGTTAGGGGGAGGAGGACAGAGCAAACAGTAAAACACTCTAGGCAGAAAAAATAAAATGTAAACACAGAATTTTTTTTAAAAAGATCCCATGAGACAAACTATAAGAGACTCAATCTCAGGAAACAAACTAAGGGTCGTTGGGGGTTGGGGGAGATAAGGTGGCTGGGTTATGGAAAAAAGAAAAATTTAAAAATAAATAAAATAAAAATTAAATTTTAAAAATGTCCTGCTTTGGGGCACCTGGGTGGCTCAGATTAGGCAACTGAAATTGATATCAGCACAGGTCTCAATCCCAGAATTATGCATTCAAACCCTACATTGGGCTCCACTTTAAAAAAAAAAAAATTAATCAATTAATTAATTTAAAAGATATCCTGCTTCGGAACGAAAAAGTAAGTATCATTCCTGTCAGTTGCCCAAAGTAATTCTTAAATGTAATGAATAGAAGATGTATAAAAATGTTTTTCTTTAAAAAAAGTAACATGAGGAAATTCCCCTCTACTAGGGCTCAGTGGGTTCAGGACCAACAGTTGATCTCAGCTCAGGTCTTAATCTCAGGGTTGTGAGTTCAAGCCCCACACTGAGCTCCACACTGGGCATGGAGCCCATTAAAAAACAAACAAATGTATGTTATGAAAGTAACAATAAAATTAAATGGTACACTCACAAAATCCAGTAAAAACTGAGGAACTATTATAAAAAAATCAAGAGTCCAGAAAAAGTCCTAATTATATCTCAAAATTTATATGTAATAAGATAGGCTTTCCAAAACAAGAAGATTAAAGTTTTTAACAGTGGTCAATGATTTAATAGTAATTTGTAAAATTAAGGTGGTACTACCTTAGAATTATGAATTTATGCTTAGAATTTAATCCTAAATTCTGATAACAAAGTTTAGAAATAGTAGAAAAAACTGATTACCACATGTGTAGAACAATGGGATTTTTAAATTTGGAAATATGAAGCAATGACAAAGGAAAAAAATGATGGATTCATGTATGAACATTTTAAACTTCTGACAAATAAAAATAACCAAAAGGTAAAACAGCAAGCTAGAGAAAAATTTTTCAAGAACAAAAGACGCTAATAACCATATATTTAGACCATTCTCAAAATTTTAAGAGAAACAGATATAATAGATGATCAAAGGATAGGAACAATTCATGTTTGAAAAATAGTGTCCACCATCAGTCTAGGGAGGTTTAGTGAAATTGGTACACCCAGAGCCAGTGCTCAGCCAAGTGCAACATGTGCATTCTTCCTGCTACTAATTCCACTAATAGTCATAAAAACCTAGCTGGCATAGCTAGTTTCTTCCTCCATGGAAATTATTTTCAATTTTCAAAGTTATGTGAGTTTGGATAGCACAAATTAATTAACCTGAATCTAGATGTACTACTGAAATAATTTCTGGAGAACAAGGCTGAGATTCTTTCAACAGTCTGCCCACTTACACATATTTTAAAACCTCAGTACAGTGGGTAGGAAGGTACTTAAAAGTAAATTCAATAAACCAAAATTCAGAGTAATGTTAAAATCTGTATATGATTTTATACAAGCAAACTGAACTATAATGTTGAGAAAAAAACATGTATGTGACAAACCAATATACCTTATTTCATCAATTTTAAGACATTCTTACATTTCTGCGGTAAGGGCAATCCTAAAATCAACAACGTATCACAGTTACTTGGGAATTTTTTTGGTTTTTCTATAGAGGTACATAAAATAATCCATCTTACAACTGATGCGAGAAATGGTAGATATTTGGAAATGTCATAATGTACCTGATACCAAAGGTTTTGTTTCAGAGGGCCACAGAAAGAATATGCTAAAAGTCAGATTTTAGGTTACAAAGAGCCAGAACTGACTGAATCCTGGCTCTGCCAAATACCAGCTGGCTGATGTTGGGACAACTTTCTTCACATTTCTCATATTGTCTGTTACCTCATCTGCGAAATAGTACCAATAATAGTGCAAATCTCATAGAACTGTGAAAATTAAATACAGTGGCATATGTACAGTGCTTCAAACAGTGCCTGGCATATACACATAGATGCATGTATACATATATATACACACATGCACAAATACAAACAGTTATGTGGTAGCCACATTTATTACTATAAGGATGAGGGTGATTAGGCCAATAATGACTTTGGCTTATTCAATGCCTGGCATGATAAATATTTTTCAAATCAATCTAATTCCTAAAATCACTTGTAAAGGCACTTAATAGGGATCTATTAAGATTTAATATATGGCCCGAGACTTACAACATGAGTTTACATATAAAAAGCTGAAGGGAAGGAAGGCAAAGAGGACAGCGGGGGTTTCCTAAAATTCACACTAATAAATGGTTACTATTTTCCATATCAAAAGACACGCATAACCACGGGTAATCAGGAAGACGGAAAAGGAGATTTTAAAAAGAAGTAAAATCTTCAGATATTGTTTAAAAAAATATGCACTTACACTGATATTTATTTAGCCTCTACAAGATACCATACCTACTCCAATAAAAAAAAATATTCTTCTCTAATAACTTAAGACCACTTTTTCTATTTAGTCCAAAATTTGGTCCTCTTTATTCTTCCTTCAAAGCTATTACAATCAACAGGTACACAAACTGACATTCATCAGTACTGTATGCTGGGTTTCTGCACTGGGATTTTGTACTGTTCTTTTTTTTTCTTTTCCATTAGTATAGTAGTGTTTTTTCATGAACTAATCGGTAGGCTCCACGTACAAAAGCAGCCATTTCTTCCCTATTCTTCCCAACATCTCCACCACTGCAGCCCCCCTATCCTGGCACAACCACTCAAATGATAAAGGCTCTGTCTAGCATAGGAACTAAAAAATGCTGACTTAATTTCTGATCTTTAAAAACGAACAATGTTAGAAAACTGAACCACGCCAAGTATCAAAACACATGACGTTTACATTTCTTAAAGAAATTGAAGGACGGTAGACGGGTTACAAAAGAGAGCTGGGTGTTTGAGAGACAAGCTATAGAAATAATAAAAACGTAACGAAAAATCTCTTGATGGGATGAAAAGATAATATTTAAAAAGAGAGAGAGGAGAGAGGCATCTGCAAATCAGTCATTGTTTTCCCAGAGACGAGGCTGATAGCAGGATTTTCTTCCCTGCGCTCAACCAATCCCCACCTTTTCTGAGTTAACCGGTCTCCAGGCAAGCAGCGCTTCTTGATTGGCTTAAAGATGTTGAGTAGAAAAACCAGCCAATCCGGCCTTCAAGTCGGAACTGTGCTCTCTATGGAGACATTACAACCACTGCATGGCAAGAATGTGTACAAACCTGTCCCTGACACAGATATCAGATTCCTAGTTCTAAAGTCTGTTGCGAAAGGAAGATTCTTTAAAGCCACACCAAGCGTGATCTGGCATCTACACTTTATTACTCTAGCTGCGGGGGGGGGGGGGGTGTTTACAGTCTTCATCAAAAGAGCTTTAAGGAATAAACTGCGTCTCCGGTCAGATGACTCACTTTGTGGAAGACGGATTTCCACATGGGCACCTCCGAGAGGGTCCGGATGACAGAAGGGTTCAAGCAAGGTCCCAGAGAGGATCAGAGTTAACGTGGGGGAGGGGGTGCGGACGAGGGTCAAAGACGCACAAATACCGGGGATCCGGGATATCTCCCCACCGTATCCAAAATCGGAACGTGTGGAGTAAGAGGCTGTGTTTGAATATGAAGAAATGAGTAAATAAATGGCTCTGCTAGGACTACGGGAGCGTGGCCCGAAGTTCCGAGAAGGCTCTCCTGGGAAACGCCGAAGGTGCTCAGAGGGGCACGAGGTCAAGTCCCGGCGGGAACCCACAGGGAAGCAGCCCGGGGGGGGGGGGGGTCGAGAGGGGTGTGTCTGGGGCCTGGAGGCCCGCCCGGGACCGGGAGGCCGGAGAAGCGGCCGCGGCCCCCGCCTTCTCCCGGCCTCGGGCATTACGCCAGGACCCGCCTCTCGCCGACGCCTCACTTCCCTTCCGTCCAGGCGGCCAGGCCCGCGGGCCGCAGCCAGCCCCCACGTTCTGGGATTTGTGCTTGGGTAGCAGCGCCGCTCGCCGCTGCCAAGGGCCCTTAGCTTCGGCTCGGGGCCCCGGGACGCCTTCCCTCCCGGACCCACCGCCCCGCCTACCACCCGCCGCCTTTACCTGCCCCGAAAGCGGGTGGAGGGCGTCGAGGCCGGAGCCGCGTCGTCGAGTGCGCGACGCGGCGCCGCGGGTCCGCAGCCCTTTCCCGCCGCCGCCACTGCGCTCTCCGGCGCGGCGCTGGGCTGGCGAGCAGCGGCGGCCTCAGGAGGGGGTTGCTGCGGAGGGAGACGCGCGGCGAGTGCTGGCGGGGAGACACTGCCACTCTCTGTCCGGCCCGGGAAGAGCAGCCTCGCCGCAGCCAGCCGCGAGAGGGCGGGTGGGCGGCCGAATGGGGAGGGGTCTCGGGAAGTAGGGAATGGCTGCCACGTCGTTCAGGTGGCTTGCCGCCCTCCGCCTCCCTCTCACCCGCCGGCTCCCCGCCGCGACCTCTGGTTCGTCCCCGAGCTCCGTTATGGCGTGTCGGCCCGCCCCGCGGGGCCGGCTCCGGGGACCGGGCCCGCGGGCGCTCCCTCAGGAAAGCTAGTCCGGGCCTGGCCGATTTGCCGCATCGGACCCGTCCCTTCACCACCACCACCGAAAAGATCCCCCGGAATCCTGTGCTTCCCGCTTTCTCGGTGGAGCGGTCACAGGGAGGAGCAAGCCCTTCTCAGTGTGTCGAGTTTTCGGGGAAGGCGTGAGCTGTTTTGAGCTTGCGAACGTTATCTGTAAGGGGCACCCAATTTTTGCCGAAATAAGCGGCGCGGGAAACCAAGGCTGTTTCTAGCCCTCTGCACGCTCCCAACCCAACAAGCAAAACAGAAACACAAGATCGTACTCGGAACTAGTCGTGGCGGGGGAGGAAATGAGAGCTGGGGCGCGCCCGCCTGCGCGCGGGTCCCGGCGGCAAGTCGGGAGGGACCGCCGGGTGAGCCAGACCGCCTCAGTATTGCCTCACTGAGCTGCTGACTCGGGGCGCGCAGGGCCACGGCGTCGGCGGCGGCGGGCACGCGAAACCGCCGTTGCGCGCGCGGCGCTGACCGCGGAGGTTTCCGGGCGCCCCGGACGCCTAGCCGCGGGGAGACAAAGGGGTCGGACCGTGGCCGCCGCCAGGATGCAAGCTGCCGGTTCCTACCGGCACTGCCCACGTCGGGCCGAACACTCCAGCGGAAGCACCAAAACGTGGGCTTGTTTGCAATGCAGACGTGCAGACTTTCAGACGGCAAAAAAAAAAAAAAAAAAAACGAGGTTGTCTTCCCTTTTGTGATCACTCTACTGTGAGCCCATCGCCTACGCCAGCTCCATTCCTTTCCCTAAACTCTGCTTTCTTTGGTTTGCTGCTTCTGTGTTCGTACGTGAAATCAATGTTTTCAGGTGCGCGAATTTTTCACACTTCCTTTCTGGTGGTAATGGTGGTTTTCTGATCCATTTTCCTCCCTGTGTTCGACTCCCTTTGCAATTGCTTTTTATTGCACCGTCTTTGTTTTTCATAGAGAAACAAAATAGTCTCCTGACAAAGTACTCCTTTGCGTGGAAGAGACAGACCATGTTGTAGTAATTGCTTTTAAAGTGAGCGGAAATCTGGGAAAAGTTCAAGTGGATTTCATCTTCATCTGGATCTAATTGGAATACCTACTCACACTCAAAGCATTCTAGTGGGGTTTCTTTAGAATCAGAAATACTTAAGCGGAGACCTGGGGATGGTAGATTTTCTAATGAAACCAACTATACACAATTTTTTTTCCTTTCTTATAATTTTTTTGTATTATTAGAGATCCTTGAGTCCCAATAAGAAATTAGAATACAAAAGCCTTTACTACTGCTTTTATTAAACTTCAGAACAGCAAAAATTTTAATAAACTACCCAGAATATCAAGATATAAATAGCTATTGCTAAGAACCTAACATTAACTCTGCCTCTGAACAGCCATTAAAAGAGGCTAATAACAGTGATATGTGCCACTTTGGAAATGAAAGAACCCTAGTAATTATGAACTTCAAACAAATCTAGCAAATTAGCATCAATTTAGTTCCTATGAAATATGTTCACCACGATCATAAAAACACATTTAAATTCTTGAATTTCCTTTGAACAGATTCATCATTTCTTGTCTGAACAATAAGAAATAAAGTGTTCATAACATCGGAAAATATATTTGAAGCCAAGACATCATCTAGCTTGTATTTTTAAAAAATGAGTGCTTCCTACACCAATAAATAAAAACATCGATAATACAAAATTCTGAAACTCAGACTCAAGTGAAGAACAAAGCAATCTTTACTCAACATTCACAATGCCAGCCTTCCTTTGTGAATAGTTATAAAAATGTTCTCCTTCCTTATTGGCTTAAATTCTAAGCCAATAGGAAAAGTACAACACATCTTTCAAAGGGTGAGACAGCAGCACTGGGTTAAAACATCAGATAAATGGATTGTTTATCATGCTCATTCTCATTTAAGATCATGTATCTTTTAATTTCAAAGAAGAAATTTAATAATATTTGAATGATTGAGAATCTTGATGTACCTTAAATACCAAATTGCTACTCCTTTTTTTTTTTTTTTGTCTTTTTTTCTTTTTTAAGATTTTATTTATGGGCGCCTGCCTGGCTCAGTGGATTAAGCCTCTGCCTTCCGCTCAGGTCATGATCTCAGGGTCCTGGTATGGAGGCCCACATCTTTGAGCTTCTGCTCAGCAGGGAGCCTGCTTCCTCCTCTCTCTCTGCCTGCCTCTCTGCCTACTTGTGATCTCACTCTGTTAAATAAATAAATAAAATCTTCAAAAAAAATTTAAGATTTTATTTATTTGACAGAGAGAGCGATCACCAATAGGCAGAGAGACAGGCAGAGAAAGAGGGGGAAGCATGTTCTCCGCTAAACAGGGAGCTGGATGTGAGGCTCCATCCCAGGACCCTGAGATCATGATCTGAGCAGAAGCAGAGACTTAACCCTCTGAGCCACTGAGGTGCCCCACCAAATTGCTACTCTTGATCACACTCTGCTCTCTGTAATCTTCCAATTGGTTACGTTACAATAAATTAGTTAAAATATGTAGTTCTCTAAAATGCTAAATGAATCTGAATGACAAAATGCTTACAACCTAATATTTGAAATAAGAGGAACACTGCCATTTATTTATATGAAAGTTGGCCTTTAAGGAAATAATAGTTTCTGTTTTAGAAAATGTCTTCGATTTTTATAAATAAAACGGCCAATGCATCATAAATAATTCTTTTGTATTTGTCTGACACCGTCTTTGGCCTATTTAATGGCTAAATACTAAACCTGTTTGTTGATGTTTATGTTTAGAACATGAGTATGATTTCCTCCCAAGCAAAAATAATCTCTGCTTTCACATTCCTATACTTTGATTTTGACTCAGAGCATCCTGCTTAAGTATGATTATTTACATATTTATAATTTCCCTTAGTAGTTCATCAACTCCTTGAAGATAAATTCCATTTCCCATTCAATCTTTTAATCCTCACCGCCAAACTCAGAGCCTTGTACAAAATAAACGCTCCATGAATATTTGCTAAATGAAAGAATGAGTGAGCATTACTCTATAACACAGCATATGGCAAATCAAAGAAAATCTGTCCCGGGGTTTTTTCCTCCTGTACATAATAGCTGATAAATGCTTGTTTTCATTTCCAATTAAACTTAGAATAGCATCATTTTGTTGTTGTTAAGTAGGTTCCATATCCAGAGTGGAGCCTAATGGAGCGGAACTCACAACCCCCAGATCAAGACCCCCAAGATGAAGACCCAAGCTGAGATCAAGAGTCAGGCACTTAACCACTTAACCACCCAGGCATCCCTAGAATAGCATTGTTGCAAGAATGTTACTAAAAGAAAGTAGGACCAATGTAGGCTAGAACACCTGTATTTTTGAACTTTAAATCTGGTGGAAACTGGATAGTGAGTAGTACTGATGTCGTCTAAAGTAAATAAGTATCAGTGGACTTATCTTTACAAAGGATTGCTTTACCATGCTCAACAAGAGCTGCAAGCTCTGTGACTTTAAGAAAATTGCTTTAAGCCCTCTAAAACTCACTCTCTCATCTCTCATCTGTCAGATGCATTCATTATATTCACTTTCTGATTAATTAAAATAATGAAACCATGTAAAAGTAAAGACTCAGGGCACCTGGGTGGCTCAGTGGTTAAAACCTCTGCCTTCAGCTCAGGTCATGATCTCAGGGCTCTCTGCTCAGCGGGGAGCCTGCTTGCTCCTCTCTCTCTGCCTGCCTCACTGCCTGTTTGTGATCTCTCTATCAGATAAATAAATAAAATCTTTAAAAAAAAAAGTAAAGGGGTGCCTGGGTGGCTCAGTTGGTTAAGTGACTGCCTTCAGCTCAGGTCATGATCCCAGAGACCCAGGATCGAGTCCTACATCAGGCTCCCTGCTCGGCGGAAAGCCTGCTTCTCCCTCTCTCACTCCCCCTGCTTGTGTTCCCTCTCTGGCTGTGTTTCTCTCTGTCAAATAAATAAAATCTTAAAAAAAAAAGACTCAATCAGAAGTAGTTACTATTACTTACAGATATTAGTAGACTCAATCATGAAGAAAAAATTTTTGTGCAATTATTTACCCATAAACAGCAGGCATAAAGTGGTGTTTAAAAAAAATTTTAAATGAGGAAACAAATACCCTGAGAGAGGAAATAGAATATTAACAATATCTGCCAAAAGAGGAGATAACTTTTGATAATTGAAATTTGCTAAGAGAATAAATCTTAAGGTATTCTATACATACATGCACTCACAAGGTAACCTTGTGAGGTGATGGATGTGTTAATCATTTCACAATATATGTTAAATCACGCTGTACACACGTAAGTATGTACAGTTTTATCAATTTTATGTCTATAAAGCTGGGCGGGGTGACAGAAGGAGAAAAAAAGTCAGCCTACTATTGAGAAACCAAAGAACAATAACAAAAAATAAGCAAGCAAACAAAAATAAGAAAACTGAAAACAAGAAAAAAATAAGGAGAATGAGGGCATTGCAGGCTGAGTGAAAAGTTCATGAAAAATCAAATCTGGGGGCGCCTGGGTGGCTCAGTTGGTTAAGCGACTGCCTTCGGCTCAGGTCATGATCCTGGAGAACCGGGATCGAGTCCCACATCAGGCTCTCTGCTCGGCGGGAAGCCTGCTTCTCCCTCTCTCACTCCCCCTGATTGTGTTCCCTCTCCGGCTGTGTTTCTCTCTGTCAAATATATAAAATCTTTAAAAAAAAAAAAATCAAATCTGACTGTGTCTCAGAAACTTCACAGCTCCCCACTATTTATTTTAGCTTTTCTCAAAATTATAAGAAACATTGTGTGAGAAAATCTGTAAATAAAGGGTAAATAAATTATATGTTTATTTTAAACTGGAAGGCTTCTCATTGCATTCTGTCCTTCGAATAAATTCTCAGAGATTTTAATATGACATTATTGTACATTATAAAAAAAAAAGGAATAGTATTACCTATTTCCAAATTTATTTGACCAAAAATCGTTATCCATGGAGAGTATCTCAGGGCATAAAATTTTATATCATGCTTTGGGAAGAAGCATTAATTTATATGTTTGAAGATAAAATCCCAGCCCCTCAGTCCATGCATCCAAATCCTGCCACTAATCCTACAGAAACGGACTTCAAGTAGACCCTCAAGCCTAGAAACACTGAGGATTGCTCTTGAGAAAGTTATCTTTCTGTTATCCAGTTATCTTGTGTTATCCAGGCAGGCATGAGGCAGTCTCCAAAGTTGACGGGGAAGGGTAGAGGTGGGATTGGCAAAGAGTATTAAAAACAAACAAAAAACACCCGAAGAGAACCAGAACTGCAGTATGGCAAGGATAACTTTCTCATGCCTTGGAGAATGCTGTGGGTATGATAACAACCACAGTTCTGTCCTTGTGGGGGATTTTTACAGGAAGCCACACTTCAGTCTCAAAGCATATTTTGCTAGCTTCAGCTTTATGTAACTGTTAAGATTTTGTATCATTTACCAATAAGGAAATATTACATCCCATAACCATTCCTGGTAACACCTGTCAGTCACATCACTCTTCCATTTGTGACAATCGTATACTTCCCAATATAACTACTTTCAATGATATTAAGCCCTTGGCCAACAATCATTCATTTTCACTTATTTCTGTCTTTACAAACCCAGCTTAAATTCCTTTTCTCCTGTAAAGTTCTCCCAGATTCCTTAAATGTAATGACCTGCTTCTTCCTCTATGCCCACAGCAATTTGTATATCCTCTTTACCTGACTGCAGTGGTGACTATTTGCCATCGTATATTTTCGCTAAGCTGTGAGCTCTCTTCCCTAGGCAAGAAGTCCATTCCTCAGGTACTAAAAAGGGTTCTTTACACATTGAAATGTGGTAGACGCAATTTCCCCTTAGTTTTACTTACCCCCATTCCATATAGTGCACTCCAGGATTTAAAAAAAAAAAAAAAATGACTCTACCTCTCCAGCCACAGTGAATTAACCAAGAGTAGGTCTCTTTATTCAATTAATCCTTCCTGGGAAATTTTAGAATCTGGACAAAGACAAAAAGTATCATTAATAAAATGAAATGATAAACACGAAAAAAATGCAATTCAAACCAGAGACAAATGACTGATTTCTCTAATATATAAATGCCTAGAAATGAATAAGGAAAAGACCGATAGGGGCACCTGGGTGGCTCAGTTGGTTAAGCGACTGCCTACGGCTCAGGTCATGGTCTTGGAGTACGGAGATCTAGCCCGGCATCAGGCTCTTTGCTCGGCAGGAGGCCTGCTTCACCCTCTTTCACTCCCTCTGCTTGTGTTCCCTTTCTGGCTGTGTTTCTCTCTGTCAAATAAATAAATAAAATCTTTTTTTAAAAAAAGACCAATAATCTAATAGAAAAAAATAGACAATGCATTAAATAGATTGCTCACAGAAAAAGAAAAATCTTTTTAAATGTGTGTTCCAATTTTTATTGCAACATTATTTGTAATAGCAAAAAAATGGGGAAAACCTAAATGTTTATCAATAGAGAGATGGTGAAATATGTTACATCACAACTTCAAATCCTGTGGCATTCTCTAAATGCTGGTACTGCACAGTTTCCAGAATAAATCGCTCGGTGAAAATGTGTGTATGTTATACTGCCATTAGTGGGAAAAAATGGGGAGAGAAGAATGCCAAGATAGATAGATAGATAGATAGATAGATAGATAGATAGATGTGTTTTATCACATATGCATGAAATAGGTCTAGAAGGAGCTGGAACAAACTGGTCCCATTGGTTGCCTTGGAGAAACAGAAACAGGTAACTAGAGGAAAAAGGCTGGAAAGACTTTTCACTGTACCTTTTTGAAACAAAAGAATCCATTTACTATTTTCAAAAATTATCATGTAAGTAAGAATAAAATATTCTAGAAAGATTCGTTTCTTTGTGAGCTAAATCTATTATGGGGTTAACTCAGGAGTTGGGGCCAGATATATTCTGCAAGAAGCCTGGGAAGCAAAGGAATTGGTCCCAGAAAGAATGAAGCCGAGAGCAGAGAAGACAGATTGAAAGATGGACTTTAGTTGAAGTCTTTCCCAGGGCTACCTGCACCCCTGTCCTAGTGTTATGCCCAGATATTACGAAATCCCCAAAGACCACCAGGGAATCTCCGAGTCCTATGCAAAAGCAAAGAGCCTTTCTTTATTCAAGCTAACTCGGGCTCACTCAGTCTCCCCCCACCGACGCAGCGGCAAGATGCTGAGAAAGAGGAGCTCCGAGTTTCAAGAGCACAGTTGTTTTATAGAGATCTGAGGGCATTTGGTGGGGTGGAGTTCGTGGTTTATGCCTATTGGCCAGGAGCCAGTGGGTCTGGTGGTGAGATATGGTCAGCTTACTTGGACTTTAGTAATGTCCTTCCGTATTTTTTATTGGCTAACTCAGGGGTGGGCAAGGCCAGGGATGGGCAATATTTTTACATTCGCGCAGTTTTTCTGGGGAGGGGGTCA